>JACEGR010007704.1:0-45670 GCA_014170235.1 Listronotus bonariensis
CAACAAATTTTTCGCGAATTTTGAGCAAAATTTGGTAATTTTTTTCAAACCAGCTTTTCACCCATTTTCAGTTATCGTAGAGAAAAATGGTAGAAAGGTTTTTGACAGGCAATTAAACAATCTAACGGATGGCGTTAAGGTTTTTGATAATTTTAATAAATAAAGCCACAATTTTAGGTCGAAATAGAATTTTTTTAGTAAAATTTAAAAATTCCTAACTTTAAAAGTATTTATCCTAGCGACTTGAAATTTTGGTATGTTGTAGTGTTAATAGTGGACTATATGCCAAAATAATTCTAGAATTTTAGCTCTGATAGTTTTTTGTAATAAAATAAAATGTAAAAAAATGTCCCGTTTTTTGACAAAAAAATGAAAATTTTCAAGCTTTATAAAACACGCTGTATAAATTGTACAGTTATGTTTTATATCTTATTTTAAAGAACTTTTTATGGAAATTTTGATGGTATTTGCATTTTTTGATTCAAGGTCACAGTTTGGAGAAAAAAAATAAAAACATGCGTAAATTTCACTTTTTTGTAATTTTTTTTCATTAAAAAAATTCTTGAAGAAAATGAAACATTTTAAACAGAAGACCATTTAGGCGTTTTGAGTCCAAAAGAGGCCCTTTCATATTCCGCTAACCGCATGACGATTGGTGAAACCGTTTTGAGCTATTAAGGCCCAAAGTTAGGCAATTTTTTCTTACAAAAACGTAAATAACTTCTTTTCTATTTATCCGATTGAACCCAAAAACAATAGGCTTCTAAATGGGACCACTTCTGACGTATGTGCAAAATTTCGTTACGATAAAATAAAATCCTGGACAGTTATCGCGTTACGCTCACCTCAATTTTTGAAAAGTCAGTTTTTTGCCAAATCCTGTATAAGACGACCTTCAATTGTTTTCAAATTTAATAGGCACGTGCCCCATTAAGTGGCCAATTTTTCCTGAAAATTTCAACTTTCTAACTTTAGCCGTTTTTATTATGAATTTTTTCTGAAAAGATGTAAAAAAGATGAAACACGACTACAGGTCGCATTTTTCAAGTTAGAGATCTTGAAATTTTGCACAAAAATGGGTCTCCACGGTCTTCAGAAGCCTATTGAAATTGGGTACCGTGGGTGCCACCGTTTGGATACTATTGCCATTTTTCATGAAAAAAAACGATTTGCTCCTATGAAACACGCTACAGGTCGCAATTTTTAAGATAAAGACTTGAAATTTCTGGTACATATGTGTTTTAATAGCCTTCCGAAGCCTATTGAAATTGGGTACCGTAGGTGCCACCGTTTGGGTACCATTGCCATTTTTCTGAAAAAAACATGGTCATCTTCGGAGGCCCGTTTGACCATCAGGACCCGAACTACTTTTTGATCAAAATATATCTATCGTATAGGAAATATCTAGGAGAATAATTCTCTAAATGGTCTTCTGTTAGATTTCCTTCTAGAAATTGCCAAAAAATTGAAAAAACTAAAAAGTTTAAAATTTTGACCAAATTTTAGCCGTTTTTATTTTTTTCTCAAAAATTTGACCCTGTATCAAAAAAATTGTTATTTTATCGTATTCCTAGCATAAATTTCCATTATTTAAGATATAAAACGTGACTCTACCATTTATACAGAGTGTTTTATAAACCCTGAAAGTTTCCAATTTTTTCAAAAAAACAGGACATTTTTTTACATAATTTTTAATAACTCAAGAATCTTTTAAGCTAAAATTCTAAAATAATTATGGAATATAGCTTTAATGTTGTAAGCTAGAGCATATCCAAAATTTAAGACGCACTGGTCCAATAGTATTGATAGAAAAGCTAAAAAGCCCAATCATATGTATAATACATTTTTTTAACCCTATATGTTTTTACCAGATATACATAAACACCCTGTACGTAAAACTTTTCAAAGCATTAAAGTTTTCTATCTTTTTACTATAAAAGTCAAACCTCAAAACCCCTGTACATAACGGCTTTTTTGTTACTACTGGTTTTACTATCCTACAAATTTTGGCCAGAAATACATTAACATCCTGTATATAAAACGACACAAACACTGTATTATTATTTTTAAACTTATTTTTGAAAAACCTTGTACATAAAAAATGTTCTTATATCTAGGGGTTTCTATACCATGTTTATTGTAGTTCTGGTAACAGGTTTTTAAAACACTCAGTATAAAAATTATGGAAAACATTTAATTTTTAACTTTTTTGACGCACTGTACCAATAGTATTAATAAAAAAGCTAAAAAAGCCCAATCATATGTATAATACAATTTTTTGACCTTATATGTTTTGACCAGATATACATAAACACCCTGTACGTAAAACTTTCCAAAGCACTAAAGTTCTCCATCTTTTTACTATAAAAGTCAAACTTTAAAAACCCCTGTACATAACGGCTTTTTTGTTATTACTGGTTTTTACTACCCTACAAATTTTGGCCAGAAATACATTAAACACCCTGTACATAAAACCTAATAAAGCACTAATATTCCTTCTTTTTACTTTAAAATTAAAACTTTAAAAAACCCTGTACATAACGGAATTTTTGTACTTACTGATTTTTACCAATTTGGCCAGGATTATATTAGACATCCTGTATATAATATCTTCTGTATTATAGTAACATCCAGTATAATTTATTAAAATTAAAACCTTATTAAACAATCTTTTAAAACATTCGGTATTATATCCCCGTTAACATACATATGCATAATACCTATGTTAAAGACCCGATTGCCTGATCATTACTTGGCACCACGTATGCGAAAATTTCATACCTTGGCAGCATTTCTTAGCAAGATTTGGTATTAAACTGGTATATTATCACAAAATGCAGGATTACATAGATGTAAAAATTCAAAATTTTTTGATCCAAGCCTTGTTTTCAACCTGTATACTGTATTTTTTTTTAATATTACAAAAAAATCTATAAAACGGAGTAGCTTAGGTGCATAACACTTTCCGTCACTGGAACGCTATAAAGTAGAACGAAATGATCCTGAGCTATATGAAAATGCACAAGGTTTTGAAAGATCTTTTTATTCATATGAGCGTTTTGCTTTTTTATTTTTAGAATATTTGATTGCTGCTAATTTGGTAAAATAATCAAAATTTACATTTCTCATGTCTCTTCCTTTTAAAACATTGTTAATTTTTTTAATATAATTAAAAATAACTAGATTTATTATGTATTTTACTAAGGCAAAATTATCAGCGTGAGATTCACATAAAGGATTTTTTAGATTGTCATTTAATAAAAATTTAAAAACTTCCTTCTTTAAATTGTACATTCCAATTATACTTGGTAAAATATTATATATTTTGATACTTATCTCTCTAATATAGTTTGCAAATTCTTTGGAAGGATATAGTAAATTGCATCCTCTATACTGTTTGTTTCTTATAAAAGCGTGCTCGTCCAAGTATTTCTTGGAAATTAAAATGCTTTCACATTTATCACAGACAAAATTTGAAAACATTCTTTTTAAAACTGCACCTGCAACATAGGGTGTGGCAAAATCTTGCTCAGTGGAAAATGATTTTTTATCTTTTATTTTGTTTTGGAAGCACCCAAGGATTGACCTTTGGCAGAACAATTTCTGCATCTTCCAAAACAAATTGTTCTAAATTGCTCAAGTGGTCGTTTGCAATCATCTTCCTCACAATTAGCCCCTAACGACTGTGCCGATGTAAAATTATTTAAAAGAAGTGATTTAAAGGCACTTACAAAAACTGAACAGTTTGGATTTTGCAGACCAAATCCTACTTGGGAAAAATAATTTTCCAATGGATCCTGATTTATGGATCGAGGAGAAAAGGATTGAATATTATAATTTTCCAAATTTTTAGTTAAATAAATGAAACTCTCTATGGTAAACAACCAGTTTTTAAGGGTTGGTGTCACAACTTTTTTCCCGTAGAATCAATGTAGAACATACTACGCAACACCGGTTTCCATTTTTGCCAAAATTCCACTTTTCTATTTTTAGAACTAGTTTTGACGCCAGACTTTTGTGTTTTACCTTTCTCAATGGTGCTTACAGTACCATTGACACTGTCAAAAAGTTCATCAAAAAACAGTATAGGTCAGCAGTTTGACTAGCATCTGGGTCAAGGTAATGCTTTGAACTTGGAGGAAGATCCATGCTTACAGATGCTCTAGTATACATTGCACATGCGACAATGTGGACTAAAAACCTGACTACAATATTTCACTTTCATTTTTTAAATTTTCTCTGAAATAACGTGTTTATCCGTTAATTTGTACATTAACATTAAAAGGACCTTGTTGCTGGTCTAATTCATATAAGTTTAACACATGCGACCATTTTGCAACTTTAACGGTGTTATTTTGCACAAAATATAATTTTTTTGTTAACAGGTTGTTTCTTATGCCCTTTAATAAATGGGGAGTATCATAAAAATGTATTATTTCAACCCCATCTAATAAAAAGCTTTGAAATCTATTTTCAATATCTGTTTTTAATGCAAAAACTTTTGTTTCTTGTATAAGGGATTTTATTGTAGCCTGATTTGTAGCACCTTGGTCGCATACAGTACCTATTATATTAAGACCTACATTTCTAAGATTTCTAATTGTTTCTTTTAATAATTTCTGTAAATCTACAGAAGATGTTGTGCCCTCAGTAAATATATGGGATACTGGTTGTTTCCATCGAGATTTCAATCCCTTTACCATAAAAACAAGCGCATGGTCTGCTAATTTTGGTCTACGATCACCTTCACCCAAATCAACAAACCCTTTGAACGAAATTTCGTCAAACATAAAGTATGCAGTGTTTGTCAATAGGTTTTAAATTTTTGGTAATATCTTTTAAGTGATCATAGATAGCTTTATTAGATCCGAAAAAAAAGAATTTATAATTAAAGATCTTAGAAGCCTTTTAGAAGGCAAGGAAAACTCCTTTGACAAAAACCTATATGCCCTGCCACTCTGTTTGTATATACTTAACCCCAATGATTTATCTTTAAGGGTAAATCTTCTACCCTTAGGTTTTAATGGTTGATTTCTTACTTGAGAATAGAAAAATTTAACGTTGTTTCATTTAAATTATGCAAATCATTTAAAATATTTGGATGTTTCAGAATAGCTTCCATTTTTGGCTGCTGGATAAATGTTTTAACTCAGCCTTTTCCTTAAATCTATCCATTTTAAATTTTTATAGCCTGACTGCGACGAATGCCGTGTGTTTTTTTATTGATTTTTCGTTTTTTTCTTTTAATAAATAAAAAGTAACATAACACACTGACAAGGAAAGAGAGTGGACCCGTAAAGCAACAGGCGATCGTGTTACCACCTGCCACATACATTACTCTGCCAGTGGCGTATCGCGGATGCGGAAAAGGAACCGAGAAATTAAATAAGTATTTTCATGTGTTATTTTTAGAAGCAAATAAATAATTATTATTTTAAAATTTTCTTATATACATATTTTTACAATATTATTATTGTATTATTCAATGGCTTGTTTTCCT
This sequence comes from Listronotus bonariensis, assembly GCA_014170235.1. Classification (NCBI taxonomy): domain Eukaryota; kingdom Metazoa; phylum Arthropoda; class Insecta; order Coleoptera; family Curculionidae; genus Listronotus; species Listronotus bonariensis. The sequence goes on from JACEGR010007704.1 coordinate 5,501, forward strand.
TTCTATAATGGAAACAGCTAACACCAACAAAATTACACTTAATAAAATCACCATGTTTTACTTTATGAACAAATAGTATTAATAAATTTGTTGATCTATTTTATATTAGGTACCTATTGCTTGTTGTAATTTAAAACTATTCTATATATATATTTTTTAATGCGCTACATGTAGGGTTTTATATGGTAAATATTCTAATTCATGTTAGGCACATTTTTAGTTTACCAATTCTACTAAATCTTAAAACTGTTTAAATTTAAGATCTAAAGAAGAGACATTAATTTTTCTGGAAATTAGAAAAGGTAATGGTAATTGTCTAGAAAGTGGGAGCAACTCTGATTTTGACGAAATTTGGTGTACGGGGATTTTTGATGCGCTGATCACGAATCTGAAAGAATTTTTTCGGAAACGTTTCGTTTTCGAGATATTCATCATCAGACTTAATAAAAAAACTAAGCTAAATTCACTATTTCCCCCTTCTTTTGCACTCAATTCTTGATTGAGAGCTAAATTGGTCCTCAATATTTGATTTCCACCGCTAAAATCCCCATTTTTTTATTTAGCGCCGCCAAGGCTACTGCGATTGAAAATGAAGCTTTACAATTTTATGGAAAAAACTGGTAAAATAAATAGAAAAATGGGGTTTTTAGAGGTGGAACTCAAATATTGAGGACCAATTTAGCTTTCAAACAAGAATTGAGTGCAAAAGAAGAGGAAATAGTGAATTTAGGCTAGTTCTGGTTATTAAGTCTGATGATGAATATCTCAAAACGAAACGTTTCTGAAAAAATTCTTTCAGATTCTTGATCAGCGCCCCAAAAACCCTGTATACCAAATTTCGTCAAAATCAGAGTTGTTCCTACTTTCTAGACAATAACAAAGGTAATAATAAGAAATAGTACAGGGGACGACAAAACTACAAATATTAAAATAAATAAAAATTAAAAGTATTTCGAGGCATGGATTTCATATTAATATCTTCATTAGATCTCAAGTTTAACCTGTTCTAAAAATTAGCAAAATTGGTAGGTTGTTGCTGGGGCGGGGCAGCATCTACCCGCGACTCTACCTCAGGTTTCTGGTGGTTTTCCAGGACTTGATCGGACTGTGCCCCATTTCTGGGGTTTCATATGTTAAAGATGGGAGATCCATAGCTCTGGTGACTTTGGAGGATAGGTAACGTTCTTTATGTGCTGCTAAGGCGACTTCCCGAGCTGTCTTCCGGTCATCTAATAGGTCCCGTACATTTTCACACAGCGTTGGTGATGGTGAAAAGTCTGTAACATATCCCTCGGGAAACCAGGCTGGTGAAAACCCGTCCGTGCATTCCTCTCCTGGTGCTGCGTCGGCTGCTTTAATGATTTGCACAGCGTGAACGATGATCTTCGGCGATGCGGCCGTTTGCGGTATTACCGCAGGGTCCCCGTCACTTCCACCAGGGTCGCCAGGGATTGCACAGTGGTCGGTATCATCATCGCTACAGTAACACTTCCGCAGCACGGAAGAGGTGGTGGTGGATTCGGTCGTCGGCAGTCCCTCGGGAAAACTAAAGTTTGGGGGTGACCCTTGATGGATTCAGCTCGGGTTGGTCTAGATCGTTGGGGGAAGGATGTATCTTACTCCCTACGCAGACGAAACTAGGGGTCAGCACCTGGTTCAAACGGGAGACGTCGTCGAAGTTGGCCTTGGTCGGGCTGACGTCACTGGTCGGAATCGGGAAGTTTGGAGCCAGATTTTCCATATTGACCCTTCCTGGATTTGGATGTTTTTGGACTCGTTGGAAAGCTTGAGAGGTGCCCTGTCCCGTCCCATAAACAGAAACAGGGGTCAGCGTCCCGGTTCCCGGATATAGCGCTCCTTCGGGATGGCGGCTGGAGGCAAGCATCTGACGTCGATAAGCGGCGGCGCCGGCGGCTGTAAAATACTGGTTGACCGGAAGCGGACATTCTAAGGCTTCGAGGGCCCGTCGGCGTCGTTGCAGGCGTCGCTTTATGGTCCGGGACTTGACCATGGTGGCAGAAGGGTCCAGGTTGATAGGGCGTCCATGGTGTCTGGCTCTAGATGTCGGTGGTATCTGTCGGTTAATCAATAACGAGTAGTTACTGGTGTCAGTAGGGCGGCGCCTCTTTGGGGCCACCGAACCAAGACCGTTGGGGTCCCCGTGGTCAGAGGTGGTGGTGACCACGGGGTCTTGTGCCTGTTCAGCGGGGCGGCAACTCCGGGGCGCCACCGGGCTGAAACAGGGTGAGTCCTCCTCGGACCCAGTTGTCGTCTCCCGGTTCACCCGCGACACTTCACTCATTCTTTGATCTGTTAGGATTTTATTATTTGGAAGTTTGATTTAATAAAAACTATTTTTTCTTAACCATAAACTTTTATTGAAAAACCAACAGTTGACAAAATTTGGATTCAGATCACATTTAAGTATTTAGCACTTTTTTTTACTCCCTTTAACATTAATTAAACTACTAACTTTTAACAAATTAATCCTTGTTAATCTTTACCTTAAATAAAATAATGTAAATTCAATAATTTACTTTCAACCAAGAATCACAAACAAAGAAAGATCTCCGTACTTTGGTAACGGAGAAGGCTGGCTGGGCTACTCCCCTTTTTTTTACCTTAAGCTTCCAAAGTAACCCTGTTAATTTCGCTCATCCCTGACCCACCCGTAGTAAAAGAAACCCACGAGGTCCCACTCGCAACCACCACGGGAATCCGTCCCGCAAAAGGAAAAAGAATGAGGAACCGCCTCACTTAATCCCACGGCCCTAGGCCTACACACCCTTACTACGTGATCCCTTTAACCCACAAGTTCCCTTAACTTGTGCTAAAAATATCAGCCGCCGGCCAGGCAGCCGTAGCCCACCAACACTCCTCACTAACACCAAACACAAACTTTTACAACAAATTCACAACAAATATTTAACAAGAAATGGAGATCCTTAATTAAAAATATTTAAGAAAATCGAATTTAAAACTTTAACTTTTTAAATGCACGCTCTAAATAAAAAGTGAAAAACAAAATCTTTCACAAATCTCGGGTGACGAAAGTACACTAAGTTCCACGGGAGACGACAACCGAGCTGGTTACTCTCTGAGCACCGAGAAGAACTAACTGGATTCCGCGTATAATACCCAGTATTGCTTGTTAAAAAATGTACTGTACACAAAATCGCACAAGTCAGGTTTTTATTTTGTGCAAGCAAAATTAAAATCTTTATACTTTAGATTTTCAACTTAAAATAAAAAGTATAGTGGGTATGAAGGTACTTAGGTAAAAAAGTATGGTTTTGAATTTCGAGACTTAATTATAACCAATTTATAAATAACATCTGGTAAGAATCAGTTAAATATTATATTTATAACTTTTTTCTGCTGATATCATACATATAATAGCATAAATCCTTACCTTAAAATAAAACAATTTTAAATAAAATATATATTTTATTATCCTTAAATATCTAGTAATACACAGAAAGATAAAAAGAAAATATTAAATACAATAAAGAGTAGGTGTACGTTAAAAGTAATCTTATTGGCCTCGGAACAGGATCGATTTGGTTAATTGACTTCTAATTGAATCTTTTTGTTGCGATTGTGATTTACATATAAAATGTATCCTAACATTTAGATATTTGGAACAAATGGACTTTATTAAAAAATATAAGTGATTGACTGGACTTTCTAAAACATGGTCTTTTATATTTTGAAACATTTGTGAATCTAAACAATCACCTATCAACTTGTTAGTTACCATCAATACAAAATTCTTTTTATGTATTTTATTAGTATAAATTCTTAAAAATGTTTCTGCTTTTTACAAATTTGTATTACATCATTAGCAGGATATGTTAAACCTCCATGAGTCTTTTGTGAGATTAAGGAGTTGCAAAAATTATTTTTATCACCTATTAAGGCAGCAACACAAGTTTCACATTTTAATTGTGTCTTTAACGAATGTACAACAAAGCCTGCAATATATGTTACAATTTCCAAAGAAAAATTAGACATTGTAATATTATTAAATAAATAATCATGATCAGAGAAAATATTCATTATATTCTCTTCAAAACTTTCTTCCTGAGAAATTATCCCTGGAATACTAAAATTTATATTTTCTTCGGGTCTGGATATTGATGATGAAGCTACTGAAACTGGTATTTGTTCCAGTGGAATACAATTCCCAACTCCTTCAGCCCTTACTTCACCCCTTACAAGCAATCTTTTGTAAGCGCCCATAAACTGTCGAGCAGTAGGATTGTTATTCCAACCTCCTTTTGACCTAACAGATGAAAAAAATAATTCCAAGTGGTCCTGACTAATTTTATATAGGGGAAGGTAAATTAATAATTTTTGTTCAGTAACCAACCTATTATATAGTTGAAGACCACTTTTTAAACATATTATTGTTCCAATAAATCCGGTTTTCCTATTTGAATGTATGACTAATTGCCCATCTGGAAATTTCAACTCTGAAATATAATTTATAGCAAAGTTTATAAACTGTTTTGTTTTTTCAATATTCTTTTCACATAGTGATTTTTTAAATCCTGGAGCCACCAAGGACCTACTATTTAAAATATCAAAAATATTGTTAAAAATTTTTAAAAAGTTAATTGTTGCTTGACATCCCTTAAATTCATCTAACCCTAACTTCTTTTCACACAATTCTAAGGCATCTGCAACTGATTCACTTAACAGTTGCACTGCTAATCGAACCTTCATTTTTTGCTTAAAGAAGTTTATATGAGCACTTCTTAACTTATTTGCAAGATGCAAACCCTCTGTTTCTTGCAATTTTTCCAATATCTCTATGTATTTCCACTGGATCAAATTACCGTCATTATCTAAGAATACTTTGCGTTCACCAAATGTATTTCGGACCAGCTTAATCATATGACATGGGTCAAGAAAAATGAATACTCATCAGTATCATTCAGTGAAAAATTTGTTTTTAAAATTATTTTGAATAAATGAACATCCTAATAAATTAGCCATGGAAACATTTGATGGTGCACCATCACATGTCAGAGAGACAAGTTTAGCTCCAGTGTTTGCAATTAAAAGAAATACATTGTTTTATAATGGAACATTTTTGCTCCCCATTTAGTCCATTTGTCAAAAAATAACCCAAAGGAAGCTTCCATGTCCCATTAATACAAACAATCAGTCAGACAAATACTTCCTTGGCCAAATCATTAGAATCATCATCTATTTCAACCCCAAAATTGACATACCCAAAAAATTTTCTCCCATCCCATTCTAATTGTTGTCGTATAGACATTTCGTCAACAATTAGGGAACAAATGCAAGGCTTGTCAGAATATTGGACCTGTTTTTATAATGTTTGAAAAGCCTCATCTGTGAAACCTGGTGCAGCATTAATATTTTGCAACCATTTCCCTATTGTACTACAATGAGGTAAATTAGTATCAAACACATTTCTCACATAGTTATATGCTTTCGGTGAAAAAAAGTTTAAACTTAAAGCAAATTTCCTTAATTCTGGAGAATATTTCGTTTTTTTCCCAGTTTTTCTTTTCAAAATTTCTTTATTAATGTTAGACATATTCTCCAAAAGCATACACTTTTCATGATCCAAAAAGTTCTTTTTCTTTAAATCACATACCATTTGTTTCAGAGAAAAACTTTTTCCTACTTCTTTTTAAAGACTGAGTCAAAACACGTATTTTTTTCGTTTTCTTTTTGACTTTTTGTTTTTTCTTGAAATAGACGTTTCTTTAATTTTTTTTTCTTGGTGTGTCGGGTGTACCAGGTTCAGGTGCTAGTAGTGAAGTGGATGGTCCAAGCTCTAAACTTACGCTAAGAGTGGTGCTACCAGGTTTAGGTTCTGGCAAAAACGATGATGGTCCAGGTTCAGCACTACTTATACTGACATAAGTTATCTTTCTTGTCTAGAAATAAGATTAGATATTTTTATTTTTTAGACCAGGGTCGATATAATTTTTGAAATGAAAAAAAAAATAGTACAATGAGACCCATTGTAAAAGGTAGAAAATATAACAAAATTTATAGGAAAAATAAATTCCACTTCGGTCGGGAAGGGGGAGGGGGGGGGTTAAAGTGTAAATTGCCGATATTTTGACACGTGCATTTTCGATTGAAAATAAGGGTATTTTTTTAATATTAAGTCAAAAAAATGTATAAAAATAAATATTTTAGAACCAAAAACTTACAGTATATTTGGGACAAATAAAGGTACGTTTTCACCAAATTTCGTGAAAAAATAATTGTTTTTGTAAAAGATAAAAATAAAAAACCAAAAACTTGGTTTTTTAAAATTTTTCACATAAATTGTGAGGTTATGTAAAAAGCTGAATACAAAAGTTGTACATCTTTACATTGCCTACAACTTTGCAATTTAACTTTGTTCCATTAAGCTTATAGTTTGGCCGGAAATCTAGAAAAATCGTATTTTACACTTTAACCCCCCTCCTTCCCCCTTCACGACCACAGATCGAGTGGAATTTATTTTTCCTATAAAGTATGTTACATTTACTAACTTTTTCAGTGGGTTTCATCCTACTATAATTTTTTCCACCTTTTACTTTTTTAAGGCTTCGGCACCAGTCTATTTTAACATAATTTTTGGTTTGATTAACTCACATACCTTTTTTGGAAGAGTTGCTTGATCCACATTTAGATCTTTGAAAATATTTGGAACAGCTTCATGTAACAAGCGGACTCTTGCTTCAGTATTGGATTTATAAAACCATTTTTCCTCAAAATGTTTAGAGCAAAGCCTGCTGTTACAAGTGGGTTCCCAGTTTTGCACTTGCATATTGGTAATCCATAATTGGCGCAGTTCAGGATTCTTGGGAAAACTATAACAAAAATAAGCTGTTAGGCACATTTCTAATGTACCAATGCTGCTATTTTTTAAAATATATTAAACTTAAGATCTAAACAAAGCATTTACATACAATCCATGCCAAAAGATACCCTAGAAATACCTCAAAAGACTTTTTAATTTCCTAAAAATTAACTTTGGACGCTCATCATTGGGATTTCGGAAACCGTAAAGAGATACAGGATCGGTTAAATGGAGGCAAAGTTGCGCAATTTGATGCTCAATAAAATGCCGTTTTGCGTTTTTAAAAAATTCCGAGTACTTCGAAGATATTCGAAAAAAAACCGGAATTTTCAATTTTGGTTTCTATTGTTTCCTGGCTATATTTGTTAAGATAACTCAAAATGAAAAACACGTTTTCATGGCCACTTTTTCTGCTCTATAATTCAGTGTGATTAAATATTGAATCTGACGTTTCGGCTTCTGGCGACCATCATCAACTTAATTTTTTAAATACGGACCTAATATTTTTTCAATTTAATTAAATACCTTTCATCACTCTTAAAACACTATATATCGCCACTTTGATATTTGCCGACGTTTCGTACAGAAAACTCCATCACCAGAATATTACATATTTATTTTACCATATTCGGCCCTGAACTACATTTTTAGGTAGAAGGTAAAAAGAATAAACTTATTACATATTCGTAATGTTTTTATTGCAACTCATTGATATCTAACAGCGAAATTACTATTAACCGAAAATTTCATGAGGTATTAGACATAAGATACAAAAGTAGACAACAAATCAGCTTACATAAACAATTTATAATACTATCTTGATGCCCATATTAAAAATAAACATAATTTAATCACTATTATAAGTGTTCAAAGAGATAACCTTCCGCCTCGATCATTTTCTTGCTTTGCTTTGTTTTTAATACAGCTCGATTAATTGTTCTGAATGGCAGCGACTTCCCATATCAAATTTTGTCGTAGTACTTGAAGGTCCGTGAGGTACATTTTTAAATAAACGGTTTTAAGATATCCCCAAAGAAAATAATCAAGGGGACGTAAGATCTGGGCTCTAGCGGTCCATCTCACAAAACCGTTGTTTTCCTATCCATTTATTAGGGAAATATGGTTAAGGAATTGGTGCTTCCTTCCATTGTGGGCAGGAGCTCCGTCTGCTGCCACCATATTTCTTGGCACTGCCAAAGGTTGATTGTCTAGGGCGTCTAAGACATCATTCCTAATCAAATTTAGATATCGTTCGGAAGTTAAGAGTCTCTTCGTAAACGAAAGGTCCAATAATTTTGTTCCTCCACATACCAATCCATACATTGAATGAAGTTCTCCCTTGAATTCGTACCTGCTGGTTTATTCTTGGATTATCAATAGACCAATAATGTTCATTGTTTCTATTGAATAATCCGCTAGTTGAGAAGCTGCATTCGTCCGTCCATATTATATTATTAAGAAAATCTACATTTTCTTCTATTTTGAACCAACCAGTTACAAAACTCCAGGCGCCTTTCATTATCTCCTGGCCTGAGTGCTTGACTAACGTGAATTTTGAATGGTTTGTAGCGATGATAATGTAAAGTATTTTTGTATACGTTTTCTGGGTTTGTTTAGTTCACTAGCAAACTGTCTAGTTGATTTCCTGGGTTTGTTCTCAACCTTAAATCAGAATATGCATAATAATAGGTCCACAAATCACATTTTTATTCAGAAAATTGCACCCAATGCAGGCAGAATAAATAAATCTTTAAATTTTGTATTTATAACTTACATAGTATAAAGTTTAACCACAATAAAACAATAATGTTTGCATTTTATGAGAATTTCATATACCAATTCTATTCAAAACAATGTGACTGATGCACGCCTATGGCGGAGAGGAAAGATAATAGCGTCTTTGTGTAAGAAATTAATGCTTACAAGGCATTTGTGCCCCAAAAATACGTTATAATTAATGTAATATTAAATTAGGATGTAATATTTAGAGATTACTATTAGAGCTAAGCTTCGCTTTCGAGTTATAAGCTTAAAAAATGATCTATGGTCCCAAGCCACGGTGAACACAAAATGCATATTTACCTGTGAAATGATATTCCGGGCACTTTCTTCTCACTCCGGCTTCCACACCCCACAGCTGAACAATTAACCATTGTTCAGAACTAAGTTTTACACACGTTCAGTCAAAAAACAAAAATAAATGCACAAAATTAACTTCACTGCGAAACCTCTGTTTGCCACATAAAAAATGGCCGTCGACCTTATTTCGGTAACAGTATTGGAATATGGCCAGGTCTATAAAACGGAGTAGCTTAGGTGCATAACACTTTCCGTCACTGGAACGCTATAAAGTAGAACGAAAATGATCCTGAGCTACTCGGGAGCGCTCTATTTGCGCCATTGGAAAGCCACTCTGACAACACGAGGTCTAAGGTCTTGCTACTGTTCTAAAGTTGGCAAAATTGGTCACATCCGCTAAACATTGTAAAGTGGGATTTTTCGGGACTTGTGTTACGAGGGTTTATCGAAAAGGTATCACTTTAATATTTTTATTTTATTATGAAAGTTTTTTTTAAAAAGTGTTGAGGTATGGTTGGGGTGCCTAAGTGGGTATGAAGTCTAATTTAAGGGGTGTAGTCGTTAACTTGTGATACAACCGAGGGCATTAGCTTGAGAACATGTCCGTTGTTAAAACATTATATTTTGATGTTACTGGTATCTGGCGAATTATTTGAATTTCTAGGGATTTCTGGCAAATTTTGGTGAACGTGACTGGAACTGCTGATTGCAGAAGAACGTGTTGGCACATTCTTTCTTGGTTGACTGTCGCCGAAGAAGCATATTTGGAATCCTAAATTCGAATTTTGTGGGCTTGGTAGGTAATTTAAATAAAACTCCTACCTTAAAGTTAATCGCGGTAACAAAATATTTTGAGTGTGGTAATTTTGTGTGCCCCACATTTATTAAAGTCAGGAAGTAAAAGGAATTTAAGCAATTTAGGACATCAGCCATCTTAAATCACAAGGAGGCCAACCGCCATCACTGGTATGAACTTTTCTTTTTCTTTTAATAATAATATTGTGTCATGGGAAGCTCCTCTATGCAAAGTAAAATTGGGTATTCTGTGGGTATTGTTGCTTGTTATAAGCAATCAGTTCCTGATTGTTATTTTTAATTTTAGGTGTCTTCTCTGTTTCCATCTTTATTTTCTTGTAAGTGGACTTTTGTGAGAGGTCCTTAAGTAACTTGTTTAGAGGACTCTAAGTAGAATCATTAAAAAATCCTGGAACAACCAATTTATACAGATCCTTCTGAGAAGTACTTGGATGATTCTTTTGAGTAGTCCAGACTTGTTTGAAGAGTCCTTGAATAGCCTTTTGTGGCACCTGCAGTTACACTTAGAATAGGACACAAGTAACAACAATCAATTTTTGATAGTTAAATGAAATTTTTAATGAAACTTGTAATTAGGTATTAAATTCATTTAGGTCAATAATCTTGTTTGGTTGATAAATAATCAAACAAAATTAATTAAGGTTTATATTTTGATTTTAAGGGTTAGTAAGAAAGGCCGGAATGGTGGATTATCTCATCAACCGTTAAATATGAATTAACCAAATTTTATGTGAAGGGGTAACTGAATATGAAGAATTCAAAAATATAATTTGCAATGTTGCCAAGTTTATAGATTTCTTTGTAGGTTAGGAATTTTAAAATTTTAAATGGAATACCTTATATTTGTATTATTGTAATCAATTGCACTTATTTATTGATTTATAAAAATAATATTTTTTTTTTTGTGAAATGAATGGACTTGCATATTTATAATTAACCGTGGAGCGTATTAAGTCGAAAAAAAATTTTTTAAAATTTATTTACTTATTTAATTTTTTTTTGAAAATGTTAAAAATTTTGATGTCTTTCGCCTTTTTGTAATCAGTCCTGATAAAGTTTGGTTGATATAGTGGTGCGTGGCCTTTGGCCACGCACATTTTACAAACAAAAACACAAAAAACAAAACAAAAAACAAAACCAAACAAATATAAAATTATCAAAGATACAAAAAACTGCACTAAACAAATTTAAAAATTTCCTACAATTTTATTTATAAACATATAAAAATAAAATTTTAATATATGATATATATAATAAAGAAGAATATAATTATACATAAAGAAATAATACTAGGGTGTCTCAAAAAATTAAAATTAATTTTTTTAATTTAAAATTTAAAAAAATTTAAAAACTTTATTTATTATTTTTTATAATTTTTTTATTGGAAATTAATAACCCTAATCGATTTTACCCAAAAACATCAAAAAATTGCAAAAGAATCGATAAATAAACTTTTTAATTTTTCCACTTTTTTCAAGGGTAGCATGGAAAAATCCCTAAAAATCGATTTTTATTAATATCTCGATAACCATTAAGTTTAGAGGAAAAGTTATATAACTTTTAGAATAGAGAATTTATAAATATATCTTTTCTGTTTCATAAAAAATTTTTCCATTTCTTTTAGTTTTTGAGATATTTATGATTTTAATTTTTTTATTTTTTTTTCTCAGAAACTATAATAAATACCAAAAATTGTATAAAATAAAAATATAGACAATTAAATTATCCATCTAAATTATTATTTACTAAAATTACATAACAGAAATATTAACAAAGATATAAAATAAAATGTTATTTTTAACAGAATTTTGACCAAAAAATGTTTAAAAATAATTTTATTTTTATTTATAATATTTTTGACAATTTTTTTATTGGAAATCAATAAACCCAATTACTTTTATCCAAAAACATCAAAAAACTGCAAAAGAATCAATAAATAAACTTTTTTATTTTTTCTATTTTTTTGAATGGGACAGAATTTTAACCAAAAATGTTAAAATATATTTTCTTAACCTTTAGCATATAATTATAAGTAACAAATACTAAATGTGAATTTCAATCGAATTTTGACCAAAAAATAAAGAAAAAAATTATATTTTTTTATTTATATTATTTTTGACAATTTTTTCATTGGAAATCAATAAACTTAATCAATTTTACCCAAAAACATCAAAAACTGCAAAAGATTCAATAAATAAACTTTTTTATTTTTTCTATTTTTTGAATGGGATAGCATGGAAAAAATTGTCAAAATATTATAAATAAAAAAAAATATTTTTAAACATTTTTTGGTCAAAATTCTGTTAAAAATAACATTTTATTTTATATCTTTGGTAATATTTCAGTTATGCAATTTTAGTAAATAATAATTTAGATGGATAATTTAATTGTCTATATTTTTTGTTTTATACAATTTTTGGTATCTATTATAGTTTCTGAGAAAAAAATATTTTTAAAAAAATTAAAATCATAAATATCTCAAAAACTAAAAGAAATGGAAATTTTTTTATAAAACATAAAAGATATATTTATAAATAATAAGAGATTATAAAAATATTATTTTTATAATCTCTCACTCCTTCGGACTAAGAGGGAACATACGGCCAAATACCGATTTACCTTAAACTAGACTAAACCCAATATATAAGTAATAACAAATATACATCAAGAAACATATTTCTTTTCATATATACATTATGTTTATTATGAAATGGTAATTCCTAAATCGTTTTTCACGGTAATTTTTATGTAAATCTAATGTGTGTAATTTTAATTTTACGTTGATTTTCAATGTATTTCCTAGTTGCTACTTTTCAATCTTTAGCATATAATTATAAGTAACAAATACTAAATGTCAGATTAAAATAACTATGTTTAGTTTATGACAGGTGCAAAAACAATGTTAAGGTTATCTACTAAAAACAAAACCAAACAAAAACTATTTACTTTTATACAAAATTCGTTTATTTATTCATCAGGTAAAATTTTGGCGTATGAACATACGCCTAAATATTATTGGCCTAGATAGATAACAGGTAAGAAAGTTTAACAAAGGGGCGTAACAACTATTTTTTTTTAATTCATAATTTTAATCATTTAAACATTACTTATAACCGGTTAGTTGTTTTTGGCATTTAAGAATTCTCATAAACCCTAAAATACGCCAGTTATCTGATGACTAGAAATGTCTTTTAAAACCCCTATCAACACATAACCTTAAAAATATTCATATTTTATTTAACTGGTTCTGTTCATTTGTGAAAGTTGTAAAAAGTGTTTTTTGGCAAAAATGTTGTCTAGAACTAGAAAAATGGTTGCCACGGCTATAGAATTAGGTAAGTATTTTAAGTAGGTAGTTAATTATTACATAAAAATTCAATTTATTTAACTTACGGAGAATTTATAGCTAAAGAGGTTCCATTAGGGATCCTGAACCACAAAATGATAAATTTTTTTGCCCAAATATTATCTGTAATCTGCCATCCCGCTTGGGAAAATTAAGGCAGTGTCAAAAATAACTATTAGACGTAAATAACGGTGTATTTCAGAAAACATGGGGTCTCAAGTGTTCGTACGGGTTTGTCTTTATATGTAGGTGTTATGATTTTATGAGTTTTGGGATTTATTTTTATTTTTCGAAGTCGAATATTTTGAAAAATTGTAAAAGGTGTTTTGTACACCACAATCAATTTTTTTTTTTTTTTTTAATTTTAGTGTTTCTTGAGTTATTTCTCGGCAACAGCGCGTTTTAAACAAAACATGAGAGAAGTGAAACCAGTTTATTTCAATTCGGGTTTAGAGGATACATTTTTTAAATAATACCTAGTAAAACAAAATAAAAACAATAAGAAAAAAATTGTAAAACACTTTGTTTAAAAATTGATGTGAATAAAGGCAACACTCACGAACATTCTCGACTTTTTGACATTTTTTTTCCCGTACAGGTATTTTAGAGTTACTCACGTTTGTCATTTTTAATAATCCGTTTCTACATCGAAGAATTAGTTTTTTTAGGTTTTAATGTTTAGTAATTTCTTTTATGTTACTTTTGTAAGAATAATTTGTTTTTTTGTAAAAATATAAGCTTTTATTTTCAACTTTATATTGTTTAATTACAACTTATCTAAAAATATTACAGGCGTATCAGCAAAATTGAACATAACGCCATTTGTTAAAGTGTATCAAGGAGGTGTATCGACTATAAATCTTTGGTTGTAATATTAAATAGAAAAATTCGTGTTCCATTAGAATAGTAAATTTATAATAAATTTACATATAAAATTTTATAAATGTCCTAAAACCACAGAATTTTTAAAACGTTTTTTCATTTTCTGAAAATTATTGATTTCGTTGATACGCCCCTATGTTATGAAGCCCTCGATATTATTAAAACATTAATTATATTTCTCTCTCTACAACAGGACAAAAAAAGCTAATTAATGGTACATAAAAAAACCACAGCTTTTTTATGCTAAAAATTAAGGTAAAACTAAACATAATTATATGCAGATAGAATGAAGAAAAAAGTATATTTAAAAAATGCAAATCAGTTCCAGATATAGTGATTAGTTTCCAAGATATACAGCGACCATCAAAGAGTTGGACACATATGGAAAAAAATTAATTTTTAAAATTATTTAAAGTTTTTTTTTTTGACAATAATCTTTGCTTCTCCAGTAACCCAAAAATCATTTATGAAATCTGGTCTATAGGCGTCGGTTGGGGTTATAATTATTAAAAAGTAAATTAAAAAAAAGTAACGTTAGTTAGCATGATATCTAAAAAAGTTATTTAAAAAGGTGTTTAGAATTAATTTTAGGCCGACGAGTATAATTAAAAAAAAAAAAAATAAAATAAGAATTTGGTCAATATAGGAGTCCTAATTTAAAAAAAAATGGTTTTTCTAATTATTAAGTGACGAACTTATTTGTATATATACTGTATCATAATTTTTATATTTTATATATCGTACTTAACACGGTTGCCACATAAGATATACAGGGTGGCGCACCACAAACGCTTCGGTTTTTAATACAAAAACGGTTTTTTTAATTATTTTTTGCGGGCATATTAGAACATAATTTAAAGGAATTATACCGGGTGTTCAAAAAAGGATCAATATCACACCTATGTTTTTTTAATGGAACCGATAGATATAATATCGATTTAATTTTTGGATTGTTGGTATAAAAATTAGGTAAGGTTTAATAACAAATCCTTATACTAATAAAAAATTAAGATATTTAGGTTTTTGAAAAAAATTACGACAAAAAACTAAATTTTAATATATCCTACCATACTTACGCTTGACTTTGTATATTATATATTATTGCTAAAAATAAACTGTGCCATCACCTACATTTAATTTTTTTGTCAGAAATTATACGGGGTGTCCAAAACTAATATTTTAATATTAGCTAACTTAAGAGTGCAAATTACTGCTTATTTTAAAATGGAACACCTTGTATATAGTTTCATTTTTGGATTTTAGGTATTAAAATAAGGTAAGTTTCTTTAGTAAATTCCTATGCCAAAAATGTAACGTTTTTAAGATATTTAAGGTTCGTGAATTATTTATTAAAAAAACCTAATTTTTCGATATAGGTATCTTTGCTATTTTAAATGGAACACACGGTATACTTTTTAAAATTCTTAAAGTTCAATCTTTTCTCTTAAATGAAATGTAAGATAAGCCATGGTCATGTTAAAAATAACGGATCTATTGACCTCCATTAAACTGACTTTACGAAGATTAAGAATTTAATTTAACAATGAAAGATTGCTACATAACTGTTACAAAAAAATACGACAACAAAGTTACAATGTCAATAATTCCATTATATTTTTAAACAACCCTGGTTTATGTTACATTTTTTCAAAAAAAAATGAATTTTAAGAAATTTGAAAAATATACAGTGTTCCATTTAAAATAACAAAGATACCCTATATCGGAAAATTAAGTTTGGTTTATTTAATATATTTTTTAAATACTAAATATTTTAAAAACGTTATATTTCTGGCATAGAATTACTAAAGAAACATATTTTTATCCTTAAATCAAAAATGAAACTACATATAGGGTGTTCCATTTAAAATAAGCTAGTAATTTACACTTAGCCATCTTGGGTTAATATTAAATATTAGTTTCTATACACCCTATATAATTTCTAGCGAAAAAATAAAAAGTAGGTGATGGCACAGTTTATTTATAATATAACATAATATACAAAGTCAAGCATGAAGTAAGGTAGGATATATGAAATATATTATATATGGTTCATATTTTGTTATAGGGATTGCTAATAAAACTTACCCTATTTTTATTCCAACAATCCAAAAATAAACTAATAAACAGGGTGTTCTATTTAAAAAACATAAGTTTGATATTGATCTTTTTTTTTTGGAGCACCTACATATGCCCGTAAAAAATATTTAAAAAAAAATTATACCGTTTTTGTATTAAAGATTAAAGCGTTTGTGTTGTGCCACCCTGTATACCTTATTGGTAATCGTATAAGTACGGTATAGTAAGTATAAAAACTATAATACAGTAAATTAATTTATTACTTAATAATTAGAAAACTTGTTTTTTAAAAAACATTAAAATTCCTATATTGACCGTATTCATTTTTGATTTTTTATATATATTTTTTTTATTTTTATTTTAAGTTAGCTCATTGGCCTAAAATTAAGTTCTGAACACCTTTTTTAAATAACTCTTTTAGATATTATGTAACACTCTTTTTACTTTATTATTAATTATAACCCCAATCGAGGCCCATAGACTGGATTTCATAAATGACTTTTAGGTTACTAGGTGAGCAAGGTTATTCCCAAATTTTTTTAAATAATTTTATTATATGTTCAAATCCTTGAGGGTCACTGTATATCTGGGAAACTAATTAAAGGATCACGTTGGGACAATGATAAGTTTTGATCAAAAAGGTATGTTTGGTTTGATTTTGGCATAAGAAATCTGTGGTTTTCTGTGTACCATTAATTAGCAAGGGAGAGGAAACCAGGCAACAGAGAGGAGAAGCAGGTAGAAGGTAGAATATTGATTAGGGATGAAGTTATTTGAGGGGCTCAGAGCTGAAGTGGACCAAGTCCACAAATCGATATTTTCAAGCTGTATATTCCAAACGTTCTCTTTAGGCTTATAATTTTAAATGCTGTAGTGAACCAAGTCCATAATTAAGGTGTCTACTAACAGATGGCGTTAGTTCTCTTCGGCCCGGAATTATTTTTCAAAACTTTTTGTGCAAAAGTGAACCAAGTCCATCTATATGAATGTATATATATGAAAATAGACAACCTGTCAAAGAAAAATTTTATTACCATGTATTTTCTACGAAATTTAATCTCCATTTTAAAATACCCAGCAAGGACACATGTCGGTTGTGTGATGAACTGAAAATCCAGATGCATGTTGCAAAAAACGACGAACAAAAAAGAAAACTTGATATACAAAAGAAACTTCATTTAGCCAGCGCTGATCAGGCAAGAGCAGCTTTAAAAGCCGATCAACTAAAGGTTTCTGAGGAAATCTATGTTTGTACATTTGATTTTTGCAAAAAGCACTTGCTTTCCCTAAGCTTCAGTCGCGTATTATAAACGAAATCTATATGTCTATAACTTTGGGATACATTCTTTTAATGCACGCACGGGTTTTAGGTATTTGTGGGATGAGACAGAAGGAGGAAGAGGATCCCAAGATATGTCTTCATGCATCGTCAAACATGTAAAAGAACACGCTTCTACTCACAAGAACATTGTTTTCTTTTCCGATTCTTGTACCGAGCAGAATCGGAACATAAAAATGTCACTTACATTACTAAAGCTAGTTCATGATCCTGCATTAGTAGCAGAAACTATCGACTTAAAATTTATGGTGTCTGGGTATTCCTTTCTTCCAAATGATTCCGAGTTTGGAGTAATTGAGTCATCGAGCAAGAAGCATCAAAATATTTTTGTTCCGCAGGACTGGCTTGACATTATCAAAAACGCAAAAAGAAAGAAGCCCCAATATGAAGTAACCAGAATGGAAAGAATTGAATTTCTTAGCACTAAGGCCCTAGAGGAAGCCATAGTCAATAGAAAGAAAGATTCTGCTAACGTTCCTGTAAACTGGTTGAAAATAAGTTGGCTCCGATTCGAAAGAGGGCAAGAGTTTATTATTAAGTTTAAAGATTCCCTAAGTGATCTGTAACCCTTTCGGCAAATTGATTTGCAAAAACCAAATCAAGTGGGTAGGAATATACTATCTCTTAGCAGCATCAAACAAGAACTTCTTTATCCACATCGTCGTCCAATATCATTGGCCAAAAAGAAGGATATGGAAGATTTGCTGCCTTACATTCCCCCAATACACCACCAGTTTTTTAAGAACTTTCCAGTTATTTGCTCCACACAAGGGGCACCAACGCATTTTGCACTTGCTAATGATGAAATAATTTACGAAGATCAGGAAAATTAAATAAGAAAAATAATTTTCTGCTTTGTATTAAAAATAATAAACATATTTTTTTAAATTTAGTTTACTAATTTTCCCAATTTTTAATATTGTTCAGTGGAGAAGTGGACTAAGTCCAGCATTCGTTCAAAAAGGTAAGTACCGGCCTTATATTATTTTATGTACTAATCAATAACTACTAATAACTTTTAAGTAACTAATAAATTAATATTTTTGCACAAGAAAAAATTACTTCCGATAAAATGTTAATTGATCATTGAAAAAAACTTTAAACCCATTTATCTCAAAATTAAGTTTTATGGACTTGGTCCACTACAGTTCTGAACCCCTCATTTTAAGTTTATATCTAATTGTTATAATTTAAAATTTAAACATTGTTTTCACAAAGCATTCGATGGCAAATTCTGAAAAAAAAAGATACTAGTTTATTGATAAGCTAATATATTTAGATCGTGCTTAAAGGCACTTTTAGAAGGTCAATATTATTGTGGCAATATTGTTATTGATCAATAATATTGACCGTGTAGAAAGTGGGTGTACTCGAGTTGCTAGATGGTGATAAAAAAATAACAAAATTATGAATTTGAGATCTTTAAGTTGTTAAATAAAGATGCACGAGTTGCCAAAAAAAAGTATTGTTGAGATTCTAGATGGTAAAACATAATAAATGCCTTATACTGTTTTTTCTATTTTGCTATTAAAACCCGGAAAAGGAATTTTAACTACCCATTTCAAATATAATTTTTCTGTTATTAATGTTGTAATCAGGTTGTAAGGTGTTAGACTATTCCCTTTTTTAATCAACAACCATTAAGTGAAATTGTTAAAAATATAAAAAAGAATATCAAAATATAGTTAAAAATTAATATCATATTGGTAAATTACATATCGTAATATAAATGTTAGTATGGTAATATGTTATTCTATGTTATTGGTAATAATTAAAAATTTAAAATTTAATAAAAAATAAAATAATAAACTCACGTTTTGTTTTATTTAATTGTCTCTGCCTCCTTTTCCACCTTCTACCTGCTTCTTTCTTTTGTTGCCAAGCTTCATCTCCCTGATTTGTTGGTTGTTGTTGGTTGCCATCCCTGTTTTCTCCTCTGCTGCCTCCCCTGTTGCCTCCCCTTATGCCTCCCCTGTTGCCTCCCTATGCCTCCTTATGCCTCCCCTGTTGCCTCCCCTTATGCCTCCTCTGTTACCTCCCCTTATGCCTCCTCTGTTTCCTCCTCTGCTGCCTCCCCTGTTGCCCCCCTTATGCCTCCCCTGTTGGCACTATAGTCCTCATCTTCATATTGGTCTACAATAATACATAAAAGAATATAGTGTTATGAATGGGAAAATATGCCGGTAGACTGATCTCCCGTCCCTCGGGGAGCTTATAATCTTAAAATTTCTGACGTCATTTAAAATTCAGGAATCATGTGCAACGCGTTATTTAGGGCGTGGTCATTATTTGTCAAATGTCATCTGTCACTTGTCATATGTTAAAAATAACGGAACTTAGAAATTGGCCGCTATGCCTAAGATACTGCCAAGGTCTTAAATTGATCTGCGCAAACGTAAAAACTTTAGGTTATACGGTTCGGACGGTATCATTATTTAACCTCGACGATGAGTCATCGGCGCGCAGTTTAATTATTCTAAATATACTAGGCCTCAGTGATCAATTTACTATAGAATTACCGTTCTAATCGCTAATTGATATCTCTTAACTATTTTTAAATAGCTGTAGCGTCTTTATGATTAAAGATGGCGCCATGCGGTTTTCGCTATTCGATAGGTCTGACGTCACACTAATTATAAAAAATTTAGACTGCACGCCGATGACTCATCATCGAGATTAAATAACAATTTTAGCCGATAGTGCTCGAACGGTATGACTCAAAATTTTTACGTTTGCGCAAATCATTTTAAGGCCTTAGCACAAGTATCTTACGTATAGCGGCCAATTTCTACGTTACGTTATTTTTAACATATGACAGGTGACAAATGACATTTGACAGATAGTAATGACCACGCTCTAAATAACATGTTGCGCAAGATTCGTAAATTTTAAATGACGTCAGAGATTTTAAGATTATAAGTTTGTCTGGGGGACGGAGGTTAAGTCAACCGGCATATTCTCCCTACTGTTATGGTTTATAAGTTAAGGAGGGTGACATACTTTAGGACCTCTCTATATTAAAATCTTTATATTAAAAACGGCTGTTTAAATTTTCTTTTACCATGTATACTTTATTTATGTAAGATATGTTAAAAATAAGAACAATTATTTAAAAGTTACATTACTTACTTGAAATATTATTCACATTGTTTAGTGGAGGGAATCTTGAGGTAAAGCTAAAAAATAAAACAAAACGATAAAAATTTTAGTTTTTATAATTATTGATTGTATTTTAATGTTATAAGAGCTAACTATATTATGTAAATAAATACAGAGTTCCTCTAAAAAGTTTGTACAAAATGTTATCACAAATTCCTTAAATCAAAATATAACGATTGGGTGCCAATTATTTTATTTTATTTTAGTTATCTTTAAATATTTTATTTATTATAAGACATTTTCCAACGAAATCCAGTATTAATAGGTTTTTGAAGTGGGGAACGGAAATGTGCTAACTTTTTGTTTTTAAATGTAGAGAGAGCCACTTGCAGTCGGTTGCAGTCATAACTTTCTTTCGCTTTGGTGTATTAAAATTCGGTATTTTATAAATTTCTTATATGCGAAGCCAGATATGAAAAAATGTACGACACCAAAAAGTTGTATTTTTAGTTGCTTCAAAGAAAAAAATATAAAAACCATATAGGAAGCAAGTGGCGTACATTTTTTCTCAATAATATTGGCTGTGATGCCCATTAAAATGCCAATAGATCCAATAAAGTTAATCTAGTTGGAGGTTTACAAGCATTTTATTACATTAAACAAACTACTAAATTTGAACTAAATTGGTTTAAGGGTAATTAAGATATATTTAAAATATCGACTTTTTAAAAATTTTAATGCTCTATATCTGAGAAACGAAGCAACCCCGGACATATGTTTATAGGAACTTTTCTTCATAAAATAACAAATAAATCACTCTTTAAAGTTTCTTACTGAAATTAGGAAATTCCTTGTATATTAATTTGGAAATAAGTCTTTTTGAGCCACCCTGTACATCCAACATTTTTTTGATGGAAATGTATTTTTTATCAGGCAGGACCTTTTATGAAGAGGCACTTTTTTCTGTTAAGTTATTAATTGAAAAAAATTTTGTTTGGTTGGTGGGGGACGGAGGTTAAGTCAACCGGCATATTCTCCCTACTGTTATGGTTTATAAGTTAAGGAGGGTGACATACTTTAGGACCTCTCTATATTAAAATCTTTATATTAAAAACGGCTGTTTAAATTTTCTTTTACCATGTATACTTTATTTATGTAAGATATGTTAAAAATAAGAACAATTATTTAAAAGTTACATTACTTACTTGAAATATTATTCACATTGTTTAGTGGAGGGGAATCTTGAGGTAAAGCTAAAAAATAAAACAAAACGATAAAAATTTTAGTTTTTATAATTATTGATTGTATTTTAATGTTATAAGAGCTAACTATATTATGTAAATAAATACAGAGTTCCTCTAAAAAGTTTGTACAAAATGTTATCACAAATTCCTTAAATCAAAATATAACGATTGGGTGCCAATTATTTTATTTTATTTTAGTTATCTTTAAATATTTTATTTATTATAAGACATTTTCCAACGAAATCCAGTATTAATAGGTTTTTGAAGTGGGGAACGGAAATGTGCTAACTTTTTGTTTTTAAATGTAGAGAGAGCCACTTGCAGTCGGTTGCAGTCATAACTTTCTTTCGCTTTGGTGTATTAAAATTCGGTATTTTATAAATTTCTTATATGCGAAGCCAGATATGAAAAAATGTACGACACCAAAAAGTTGTATTTTTAGTTGCTTCAAAGAAAAAAATATAAAAACCATATAGGAAGCAAGTGGCGTACATTTTTTCTCAATAATATTGGCTGTGATGCCCATTAAAATGCCAATAGATCCAATAAAGTTAATCTAGTTGGAGGTTTACAAGCATTTTATTACATTAAACAAACTACTAAATTTGAACTAAATTGGTTTAAGGGTAATTAAGATATATTTAAAATATCGACTTTTTTAAAAATTTTAATGCTCTATATCTGAGAAACGAAGCAACCCCGGACATATGTTTATAGGAACTTTTCTTCATAAAATAACAAATAAATCACTCTTTAAAGTTTCTTACTGAAATTAGGAAATTCCTTGTATATTAATTTGGAAATAAGTCTTTTTGAGCCACCCTGTACATCCAACATTTTTTTGATGGAAATGTATTTTTATCAGGCAGGACCTTTTATGAAGAGGCACTTTTTTTCTGTTAAGTTATTAATTGAAAAAAATTTTGTTTGGTTGGTGGGGGACGGAGGTTAAGTCAACCGGCATATTCTCCCTACTGTTATGGTTTATAAGTTAAGGAGGGTGACATACTTTAGGACCTCTCTATATTAAAATCTTTATATTAAAAACGGCTGTTTAAATTTTCTTTTACCATGTATACTTTATTTATGTAAGATATGTTAAAAATAAGAACAATTATTTAAAAGTTACATTACTTACTTGAAATATTATTCACATTGTTTAGTGGAGGGAATCTTGAGGTAAAGCTAAAAAATAAAACAAAACGATAAAAATTTTAGTTTTTATAATTATTGATTGTATTTTAATGTTATAAGAGCTAACTATATTATGTAAATAAATACAGAGTTCCTCTAAAAAGTTTGTACAAAATGTTATCACAAATTCCTTAAATCAAAATATAACGATTGGGTGCCAATTATTTTATTTTATTTTAGTTATCTTTAAATATTTTATTTATTATAAGACATTTTCCAACGAAATCCAGTATTAATAGGTTTTTGAAGTGGGGAACGGAAATGTGCTAACTTTTTTGTTTTTAAATGTAGAGAGAGCCACTTGCAGTCGGTTGCAGTCATAACTTTCTTTCGCTTTGGTGTATTAAAATTCGGTATTTTATAAATTTCTTATATGCGAAGCCAGATATGAAAAAATGTACGACACCAAAAAGTTGTATTTTTAGTTGCTTCAAAGAAAAAAAATATAAAAACCATATAGGAAGCAAGTGGCGTACATTTTTTCTCAATAATATTGGCTGTGATGCCCATTAAAATGCCAATAGATCCAATAAAGTTAATCTAGTTGGAGGTTTACAAGCATTTTATTACATTAAACAAACTACTAAATTTGAACTAAATTGGTTTAAGGGTAATTAAGATATATTTAAAATATCGACTTTTTTAAAAATTTTAATGCTCTATATCTGAGAAACGAAGCAACCCCGGACATATGTTTATAGGAACTTTTCTTCATAAAATAACAAATAAATCACTCTTTAAAGTTTCTTACTGAAATTAGGAAATTCCTTGTATATTAATTTGGAAATAAGTCTTTTTGAGCCACCCTGTACATCCAACATTTTTTTGATGGAAATGTATTTTTTATCAGGCAGGACCTTTTATGAAGAGGCACTTTTTTTCTGTTAAGTTATTAATTGAAAAAAATTTTGTTTGGTTGGTGGGGGACGGAGGTTAAGTCAACCGGCATATTCTCCCTACTGTTATGGTTTATAAGTTAAGGAGGGTGACATACTTTAGGACCTCTCTATATTAAAATCTTTATATTAAAAACGGCTGTTTAAATTTTCTTTTACCATGTATACTTTATTTATGTAAGATATGTTAAAAATAAGAACAATTATTTAAAAGTTACATTACTTACTTGAAATATTATTCACATTGTTTAGTGGAGGGGAATCTTGAGGTAAAGCTAAAAAATAAAACAAAACGATAAAAATTTTAGTTTTTATAATTATTGATTGTATTTTAATGTTATAAGAGCTAACTATATTATGTAAATAAATACAGAGTTCCTCTAAAAAGTTTGTACAAAATGTTATCACAAATTCCTTAAATCAAAATATAACGATTGGGTGCCAATTATTTTATTTTATTTTAGTTATCTTTAAATATTTTATTTATTATAAGACATTTTCCAACGAAATCCAGTATTAATAGGTTTTTGAAGTGGGGAACGGAAATGTGCTAACTTTTTTGTTTTTAAATGTAGAGAGAGCCACTTGCAGTCGGTTGCAGTCATAACTTTCTTTCGCTTTGGTGTATTAAAATTCGGTATTTTATAAATTTCTTATATGCGAAGCCAGATATGAAAAAATGTACGACACCAAAAAGTTGTATTTTTAGTTGCTTCAAAGAAAAAAAATATAAAAACCATATAGGAAGCAAGTGGCGTACATTTTTTCTCAATAATATTGGCTGTGATGCCCATTAAAATGCCAATAGATCCAATAAAGTTAATCTAGTTGGAGGTTTACAAGCATTTTATTACATTAAACAAACTACTAAATTTGAACTAAATTGGTTTAAGGGTAATTAAGATATATTTAAAATATCGACTTTTTTAAAAATTTTAATGCTCTATATCTGAGAAACGAAGCAACCCCGGACATATGTTTATAGGAACTTTTCTTCATAAAATAACAAATAAATCACTCTTTAAAGTTTCTTACTGAAATTAGGAAATTCCTTGTATATTAATTTGGAAATAAGTCTTTTTTGAGCCACCCTGTACATCCAACATTTTTTTGATGGAAATGTATTTTTTATTAGGCAGGACCTTTTATGAAGAGGCACTTTTTTTCTGTTAAGTTATTAATTGAAAAAAATTTTGTTTGGTTGGTGGGGGACGGAGGTTAAGTCAACCGGCATATTCTCCCTACTGTTATGGTTTATAAGTTAAGGAGGGTGACATACTTTAGGACCTCTCTATATTAAAATCTTTATATTAAAAACGGCTGTTTAAATTTTCTTTTACCATGTATACTTTATTTATGTAAGATATGTTAAAAATAAGAACAATTATTTAAAAGTTACATTACTTACTTGAAATATTATTCACGTTGTTTAGTGGAGGGAATCTTGAGGTAAAGCTAAAAAATAAAACAAAACGATAAAAATTTTAGTTTTTATAATTATTGATTGTATTTTAATGTTATAAGAGCTAACTATATTATGTAAATAAATACAGAGTTCCTCTAAAAAGTTTGTACAAAATGTTATCACAAATTCCTTAAATCAAAATATAACGATTGGGTGCCAATTATTTTATTTTATTTTAGTTATCTTTAAATATTTTATTTATTATAAGACATTTTCCACGAAATCCAGTATTAATAGGTTTTTGAAGTGGGGAACGGAAATGTGCTAACTTTTTTGTTTTTAAATGTGAGAGAGCCACTTGCAGTCGGTTGCAGTCATAACTTTCTTTCGCTTTGGTGTATTAAAATTCGGTATTTTATAAATTTCTTATATGCGAAGCCAGATATGAAAAAAATGTACGACACCAAAAAGTTGTATTTTTAGTTGCTTCAAAGAAAAAAATATAAAAACCATATAGGAAGCAAGTGGCGTACATTTTTTCTCAATAATATTGGCTGTGATGCCCATTAAAATGCCAATAGATCCAATAAAGTTAATCTAGTTGGAGGTTTACAAGCATTTTATTACATTAAACAAACTACTAAATTTGAACTAAATTGGTTTAAGGGTAATTAAGATATATTTAAAATATCGACTTTTTTAAAAATTTTAATGCTCTATATCTGAGAAACGAAGCAACCCCGGACATATGTTTATAGGAACTTTTCTTCATAAAATAACAAATAAATCACTCTTTAAAGTTTCTTACTGAAATTAGGAAATTCCTTGTATATTAATTTGGAAATAAGTCTTTTTGAGCCACCCTGTACATCCAACATTTTTTTGATGGAAATGTATTTTTTATCAGGCAGGACCTTTTATGAAGAGGCACTTTTTTTTGTTAAGTTATTAATTGAAAAAAATTTTGTTTGGTTGGTGGGGGACGGAGGTTAAGTCAACCGGCATATTCTCCCTACTGTTATGGTTTATAAGTTAAGGAGGGTGACATACTTTAGGACCTCTCTATATTAAAATCTTTATATTAAAAACGGCTGTTTAAATTTTCTTTTACCATGTATACTTTATTTATGTAAGATATGTTAAAAATAAGAACAATTATTTAAAAGTTACATTACTTACTTGAAATATTATTCACATTGTTTAGTGGAGGGAATCTTGAGGTAAAGCTAAAAAATAAAACAAAACGATAAAAATTTTAGTTTTTATAATTATTGATTGTATTTTAATGTTATAAGAGCTAACTATATTATGTAAATAAATACAGAGTTCCTCTAAAAAGTTTGTACAAAATGTTATCACAAATTCCTTAAATCAAAATATAACGATTGGGTGCCAATTATTTTATTTTATTTTAGTTATCTTTAAATATTTTATTTATTATAAGACATTTTCCAACGAAATCCAGTATTAATAGGTTTTTGAAGTGGGGAACGGAAATGTGCTAACTTTTTTGTTTTTAAATGTAGAGAGAGCCACTTGCAGTCGGTTGCAGTCATAACTTTCTTTCGCTTTGGTGTATTAAAATTCGGTATTTTATAAATTTCTTATATGCGAAGCCAGATATGAAAAAATGTACGACACCAAAAAGTTGTATTTTTAGTTGCTTCAAAGAAAAAAAATATAAAAACCATATAGGAAGCAAGTGGCGTACATTTTTTCTCAATAATATTGGCTGTGATGCCCATTAAAATGCCAATAGATCCAATAAAGTTAATCTAGTTGGAGGTTTACAAGCATTTTATTACATTAAACAAACTACTAAATTTGAACTAAATTGGTTTAAGGGTAATTAAGATATATTTAAAATATCGACTTTTTAAAAATTTTAATGCTCTATATCTGAGAAACGAAGCAACCCCGGACATATGTTTATAGGAACTTTTCTTCATAAAATAACAAATAAATCACTCTTTAAAGTTTCTTACTGAAATTAGGAAATTCCTTGTATATTAATTTGGAAATAAGTCTTTTTTGAGCCACCCTGTACATCCAACATTTTTTTTGATGGAAATGTATTTTTTTATCAGGCAGGACCTTTTTATGAAGAGGCACTTTTTTTTGTTAAGTTATTAATTGAAAAAAATTTTGTTTGGTTGGTGGGGGACGGAGGTTAAGTCAACCGGCATATTCTCCCTACTGTTATGGTTTATAAGTTAAGGAGGGTGACATACTTTAGGACCTCTCTATATTAAAATCTTTATATTAAAAACGGCTGTTTAAATTTTCTTTTACCATGTATACTTTATTTATGTAAGATATGTTAAAAATAAGAACAATTATTTAAAAGTTACATTACTTACTTGAAATATTATTCACATTGTTTAGTGGAGGGAATCTTGAGGTAAAGCTAAAAAATAAAACAAAACGATAAAAATTTTAGTTTTTATAATTATTGATTGTATTTTAATGTTATAAGAGCTAACTATATTATGTAAATAAATACAGAGTTCCTCTAAAAAGTTTGTACAAAATGTTATCACAAATTCCTTAAATCAAAATATAACGATTGGGTGCCAATTATTTTATTTTATTTTAGTTATCTTTAAATATTTTATTTATTATAAGACATTTTCCAACGAAATCCAGTATTAATAGGTTTTTGAAGTGGGGAACGGAAATGTGCTAACTTTTTTGTTTTTAAATGTAGAGAGAGCCACTTGCAGTCGGTTGCAGTCATAACTTTCTTTCGCTTTGGTGTATTAAAATTCGGTATTTTATAAATTTCTTATATGCGAAGCCAGATATGAAAAAATGTACGACACCAAAAAGTTGTATTTTTAGTTGCTTCAAAGAAAAAAATATAAAAACCATATAGGAAGCAAGTGGCGTACATTATTTTCTCAATAATATTGGCTGTGATGCCCATTAAAATGCCAATAGATCCAATAAAGTTAATCTAGTTGGAGGTTTACAAGCATTTTATTACATTAAACAAACTACTAAATTTGAACTAAATTGGTTTAAGGGTAATTAAGATATATTTAAAATATCGACTTTTTTAAAAATTTTAATGCTCTATATCTGAGAAACGAAGCAACCCCGGACATATGTTTATAGGAACTTTTCTTCATAAAATAACAAATAAATCACTCTTTAAAGTTTCTTACTGAAATTAGGAAATTCCTTGTATATTAATTTGGAAATAAGTCTTTTTGAGCCACCCTGTACATCCAACATTTTTTTGATGGAAATGTATTTTTTATCAGGCAGGACCTTTTATGAAGAGGCACTTTTTTTCTGTTAAGTTATTAATTGAAAAAAATTTTGTTTGGTTGGTGGGGGACGGAGGTTAAGTCAACCGGCATATTCTCCCTACTGTTATGGTTTATAAGTTAAGGAGGGTGACATACTTTAGGACCTCTCTATATTAAAATCTTTATATTAAAAACGGCTGTTTAAATTTTCTTTTACCATGTATACTTTATTTATGTAAGATATGTTAAAAATAAGAACAATTATTTAAAAGTTACATTACTTACTTGAAATATTATTCACATTGTTTAGTGGAGGGGAATCTTGAGGTAAAGCTAAAAAATAAAACAAAACGATAAAAATTTTAGTTTTTATAATTATTGATTGTATTTTAATGTTATAAGAGCTAACTATATTATGTAAATAAATACAGAGTTCCTCTAAAAGTTTGTACAAAATGTTATCACAAATTCCTTAAATCAAAATATAACGATTGGGTGCCAATTATTTTATTTTATTTTAGTTATCTTTAAATATTTTATTTATTATAAGACATTTTCCAACGAAATCCAGTATTAATAGGTTTTTGAAGTGGGGAACGGAAATGTGCTAACTTTTTTGTTTTTAAATGTAGAGAGAGCCACTTGCAGTCGGTTGCAGTCATAACTTTCTTTCGCTTTGGTGTATTAAAATTCGGTATTTTATAAATTTCTTATATGCGAAGCCTAGATATGAAAAAATGTACGACACCAAAAAGTTGTATTTTTAGTTGCTTCAAAGA
This sequence comes from Listronotus bonariensis, assembly GCA_014170235.1. Lineage (NCBI taxonomy): Eukaryota > Metazoa > Arthropoda > Insecta > Coleoptera > Curculionidae > Listronotus > Listronotus bonariensis. The sequence goes on from JACEGR010007704.1 coordinate 34,748, forward strand.
AAAAAATATAAAAACCATATAGGAAGCAAGTGGCGTACAATTTTTTCTCAATAATATTGGCTGTGATGCCCATTAAAATGCCAATAGATCCAATAAAGTTAATCTAGTTGGAGGTTTACAAGCATTTTATTACATTAAACAAACTACTAAATTTGAACTAAATTGGTTTAAGGGTAATTAAGATATATTTAAAATATCGACTTTTTTAAAAATTTTAATGCTCTATATCTGAGAAACGAAGCAACCCCGGACATATGTTTATAGGAACTTTTCTTCATAAAATAACAAATAAATCACTCTTTAAAGTTTCTTACTGAAATTAGGAAATTCCTTGTATATTAATTTGGAAATAAGTCTTTTTGAGCCACCCTGTACATCCAACATTTTTTTGATGGAAATGTATTTTTATCAGGCAGGACCTTTTATGAAGAGGCACTTTTTTTCTGTTAAGTTATTAATTGAAAAAAATTTTGTTTGGTTGGTGGGGGACGGAGGTTAAGTCAACCGGCATATTCTCCCTACTGTTATGGTTTATAAGTTAAGGAGGGTGACATACTTTAGGACCTCTCTATATTAAAATCTTTATATTAAAAACGGCTGTTTAAATTTTCTTTTACCATGTATACTTTATTTATGTAAGATATGTTAAAAATAAGAACAATTATTTAAAAGTTACATTACTTACTTGAAATATTATTCACATTGTTTAGTGGAGGGAATCTTGAGGTAAAGCTAAAAAATAAAACAAAACGATAAAAATTTTAGTTTTTATAATTATTGATTGTATTTTAATGTTATAAGAGCTAACTATATTATGTAAATAAATACAGAGTTCCTCTAAAAAGTTTGTACAAAATGTTATCACAAATTCCTTAAATCAAAATATAACGATTGGGTGCCAATTATTTTATTTTATTTTAGTTATCTTTAAATATTTTATTTATTATAAGACATTTTCCAACGAAATCCAGTATTAATAGGTTTTTGAAGTGGGGAACGGAAATGTGCTAACTTTTTTGTTTTTAAATGTAGAGAGAGCCACTTGCAGTCGGTTGCAGTCATAACTTTCTTTCGCTTTGGTGTATTAAAATTCGGTATTTTATAAATTTCTTGTATGCGAAGCCTGATATGAAAAAATGTACGACACCAAAAAGTTGTATTTTTAGTTGCTTCAAAGAAAAAAAATATAAAAACCATATAGGAAGCAAGTGGCGTACAATATTTTCTCAATAATATTGGCTGTGATGCCCATTTAAATGCCAATAGATCCAATAAAGTTAATCTAGTTGGAGGTTTACAAGCATTTTATTACATTAAACAAACTACTAAATTTGAACTAAATTGGTTTAAGGGTAATTAAGATATATTTAAAATATCGACTTTTTTAAAAATTTTAATGCTCTATATCTGAGAAACGAAGCAACCCCGGACATATGTTTATAGGAACTTTTCTTCATAAAATAACAAATAAATCACTCTTTAAAGTTTCTTACTGAAATTAGGAAATTCCTTGTATATTAATTTGGAAATAAGACTTTTTGAGCCACCCTGTACATCCAACATTTTTTTGATGGAAATGTATTTTTTATCAGGCAGGACCTTTTAAGAGGCACTTTTTTTTGTTAAGTTATTAATTGAAAAAAATGTTGTTTGGTTGGTGGGGGACGGAGGTTAAGTCAACCGGCAAATTCTCCCTACTGTTATGGTTTATAAGTTAAGGAGGGTGACATACTTTAGGACCTCTCTATATTAAAATCTTTATATTAAAAACGGCTGTTTAAATTTTCTTTTACCATGTATACTTTATTTATGTAAGATATGTTAAAAATAAGAACAATTATTTAAAAGTTACATTACTTACTTGAAATATTATTCACGTTGTTTAGTGGAGGGGAATCTTGAGGTAAAGCTAAAAAATAAAACAAAACGATAAAAATTTTAGTTTTTATAATTATTGATTGTATTTTAATGTTATAAGAGCTAACTATATTATGTAAATAAATACAGAGTTCCTCTAAAAAGTTTGTACAAAATGTTATCACAAATTCCTTAAATCAAAATATAACGATTGGGTGCCAATTATTTTATTTTATTTTAGTTATCTTTAAATATTTTATTTATTATAAGACTTTTTCCAACGAATTCCAGTATTAATAGGTTTTTGAAGTGGGGAACGGAAATGTGCTAACTTTTTGTTTTTAAATGTAGAGAGAGCCACTTGCAGTCATAACTTTCTTTCGCTTTGGTGTATTAAAATTCGGTATTTTATAAATTTCTTATATGCGAAGCCAGATATGAAAGAAATGTACAACACCAAAAAGTTGTATTTTTAGTTGCTTCAAAGAAAAAAATATAAAAACCATATAGGAAGCAAGTGGCGTACATTTTTTCTCAATAATATTGGCTATGATGCCCATTAAAATGCCAATAGATCCAATAAAGTTAATCTAGTTGGAGGTTTACAAGCATTTTATTACATTAAACAAACTACTAAATTTGAATTAAATTGGTTTAAGGGTAATTAAGATATATTTAAAATATCGACTTTTTAAAAATTTTAATGCTCTATATCTGAGAAACGAAGCAATCTCGGACATATGTTTATAGGAACTTTTCTTCATAAAATAACAAATAAATCACTCTTTAAAGTTTCTTACTGAAATTAGGAAATTCCTTGTATATTAATTTGGAAATAAGACTTTTTTGAGCCACCCTGTACATCCAACATTTTTTTGATGGAAATGTATTTTTTATCAGGCAGGACCTTTTATGAAGAGGCACTTTTTTTTTGTTAAGTTATTAATTGAAAAAAATTTTGTTTGGTTGGTGGGGGACGGAGGTTAAGTCAACCGGCATATTCTCCCTACTGTTATAGTTTATAAGTTAAGGAGGGTGACATACTTTAGGACCTCTCTATATTAAAATCTTTATATGAAAAACGGCTGTTTAAATTTTCTTTTACCATGTATACTTTATTTATGTAAGATATGTTAAAAATAAGAACAATTATTTAAAAGTTAAATTACTTACTTGAAATATTATTCACGTTGTTTAGTGGAGGGAATCTTGAGGTAAAGCTAAAAAATAAAACAAAACGATAAAAATTTTAGTTTTTATAATTATTGATTGTATTTTAATGTTATAAGAGCTAACTATATTATGTAAATAAATACAGAGTTCCTCTAAAAAGTTTGTACAAAATGTTATCACAAATTCCTTAAATCAAAATATAACGATTGGGTGCCAATTATTTTATTTTATTTTAGTTATATTTAAATATTTTATTTATTATAAGACATTTTTCCACGAAATCTAGTATTAATAGGTTTTTGAAGTGGGGAACGGAAATGTGCTAACTTTTTTGTTTTTAAATGTAGAGAGAGCCACTTGCAGTCGGTTGCAGTCATAACTTTCTTTCGCTTTGGTGTATTAAAATTCGGTATTTTATAAATTTCTTATATGCGAAGCCAGATATGAAAAAATGTACGACACCAAAAAGTTGTATTTTTAGTTGCTTCAAAGAAAAAAAATATAAAAACCATATAGGAAGCAAGTGGCGTACATTTTTCTCTCAATAATATTGGCTATGATGCCCATTAAAATGCCAATAGATCCAATAAAGTTAATCTAGTTGGAGGTTTACAAGCATTTTATTACATTAAACAAACTACTAAATTTGAACTAAATTGGTTTAAGGGTAATTAAGATATATTTAAAATATCGACTTTTTTAAAAAATTTAATGCTCTATATCTGAGAAACGAAGCAACCCCGGACATATGTTTATAGGAACTTTTCTTCATAAAATAACAAATAAATCACTCTTTAAAGTTTCTTACTGAAATTAGGAAATTCCTTGTATATTAATTTGGAAATAAGTCTTTTTGAGCCACCCTGTACATCCAACATTTTTTTGATGGAAATGTATTTTTTTATCAGGCAGGACCTTTTATGAAGAGGCACTTTTTTTCTGTTAAGTTATTAATTGAAAAAAATTTTGTTTGGTTGGTGGGGGACGGAGGTTAAGTCAACCGGCATATTCTCTCTACTGTTATGGTTTATAAGTTAAGGAGGGTGACATACTTTAGGACCTCTCTATATTAAAATCTTTATATTAAAAACGGCTGTTTAAATTTTCTTTTACCATGTATACTTTATTTATGTAAGATATGTTAAAAATAAGAACAATTATTTAAAAGTTACATTACTTACTTGAAATATTATTCACATTGTTTAGTGGAGGGGAATCTTGAGGTAAAGCTAAAAAATAAAACAAAACGATAAAAATTTTAGTTTTTATAATTATTGATTGTATTTTAATGTTATAAGAGCTAACTATATTATGTAAATAAATACAGAGTTCCTCTAAAAAGTTTGTACAAAATGTTATCACAAATTCCTTAAATCAAAATATAACGATTGGGTGCCAATTATTTTATTTTATTTTAGTTATCTTTAAATATTTTATTTATTATAAGACTTTTTCCAACGAAATCCAGTATTAATAGGTTTTGAAGTGGGGAACGGAAATGTGCTAACTTTTTTGTTTTTAAATGTAGAGAGAGCCACTTGCAGTCGGTTGCAGTCATAACTTTCTTTCGCTTTGGTGTATTAAAATTCGGTATTTTATAAATTTCTTATATGCGAAGCCAGATATGAAAAAAATGTACGACACCAAAAAGTTGTATTTTTAGTTGCTTCAAAGAAAAAAATATAAAAACCATATAGGAAGCAAGTGGCGTACATTTTTTTCTCAATAATATTGGCTGTGATGCCCATTAAAATGCCAATAGATCCAATAAAGTTAATCTAGTTGGAGGTTTACAAGCATTTTATTACATTAAACAAACTACTAAATTTGAACTAAATTGGTTTAAGGGTAATTAAGATATATTTAAAATATCGACTTTTTAAAAAAATTAATGCTCTATATATGAGAAACGAAGCAACCCCGGACATATGTTTATAGGAACATTTCTTCATAAAATAACAAATAAATCACTCTTTAAAGTTTCTTACTGAAATTAGGAAATTCCTTGTATATTAATTTGGAAATAAGTCTTTTTTTGAGCCACCCTGTACATCCAACATTTTTTTAATGTTTTTTAATAGTAATGCAATTTATATAGTGTTTTATAAAAAAGTACCAGGTTATTATTAAATTCTTTAGGATGGTCATATTTTTAAAACTAGTAAAAATTGAATAACACAGATGAGGATTTTTTTAAAAGCTCTTTAATAAGTCTTTCGAATAGTGATTTAATATACGGGGTGTTCTATTTGAAAAAGGTATATTTTTGCAATAAACCGCCCATATAACATTTTATGCCGGCGTTGTACATTTAATTTACTGGCATTGCCAACACTCTTTAATGGCAAGGCATTGGCAAAAAGGTATCAAAAAGACGCGAAAGTGGGCAATTGGCCGTTATTGGGCCACGTGTTGCAGATAAAGTGATGGCATCCGTCATTAATAAGTTATTGGCAAAAAAATGCGTTTAAGATGATGGCATCCATCATTAATAAGTTATTGGCAAAAAGATAACAAAAAGACACGAAAGTGGGCAAATGCAGATACTTCCAAGCAGCAAGCTGACGTCATATTGACGAAAATTGTCGCATATACTTTTTTTAAAAGCTAAAATAATGCGATATTTTATTTGAAAATTAAAATAGGAAAAAACTCCTTACTGCATACAATTTCCTTGCAATGCAAAGTACCATCTCTCGGAACACTGTCCAACTTGGAGATGCAGATTTTTACACTAGCCGAAGATATTTCTTTCAAAGCTAAGTGAGATCACCTACCGCAGACCGCTCTCGAATTACTTCTGTCTAATGGGTTTAGACGATAAAAAGCGAAGATATTGTAGAAACGTAGTAGTTTATTGTCCATTACGCCATCTATCGGTATGTCAAAAAAACTATTAAATATATATAATATTTTTTATTAACACGTCTTTAAAACTTTTAATAAAGTTTTAAACAAAATGTTTACAGCTTCTAACAGTCTACTTGAATATCTTGTCTTCTCGACTAGCCATCACCAATTAATCACACAACACACACTTATTAGGTAATTAATACATTTAATTATGTCTATTAAGAAAATCTTTTCTTTAAAAAGACCATCATTTTATTTTTATTCGCTCCAAAATACATAATAAACATTTTGATTGACCTAATTTTTATTTGCATAATTTTTAACAATAAAATGTTATGAAAAGGCCATTTCCTTTAAATTATGTAAAAAAACATAAAATAATGTTGTTTAGCTGCCATTATAAATAAAACAGATCAAAAAAATTGCTTTAATGTTAGTTAAATACCAATGTTAATAATATGGTTTAAAAAGTATGAATATGCGTTGAAGGTTTGCCTTCAAAAATCCAATATTTATTTGACTGCAACAAAAACGCGTGTTTTATTTAATCAGGATTGGTATGCCGCTATTTTTGCATGCTTGCCGGCAATTCGCCTGCATGTAATATTTATTGGCAATTAAGTGTTTATTTAGGGTTGAGTTTTTAATGCGTATAAGATGTTGGCATAATATTGCTACCAATTGCCAATGCTTTACCATCAATGCCAATATGAAAAATGTACATTGCCGGCAAATAGTGTTTGCTGGGCGAAAATCCTATGTTTAATTGTTTTTTTGTTGACAGCACGTTAAATAACGGAAAAACATTACTTCACTAATTTCAGATTCATGATCAGAACAACAAATTTGTTCAAAATCGAAATTGCAGATACCTTTCTAGACAATTAGCAAAAGGTAACAGTTTAATAAACGGTTTTCTGCTATTTTAAGGTTTTTTTTTAATTTTTGATATTTACATATTTTAGGTACTCTTCTAAATAAAACATAAGTGGCGTACATCCCAAATATTCCGTTAAAAAAAAATCAGTAAATTTACAGCACATTCTGGGGATGGGGTCATAAATAGCTTTGTTCACAGATTAAGTAATGAACTGATTCTGAACTAGTACCAAACTGGTTTGGGATTGTTTTAAAGCGCATGTCCAGTCATTTATTAGTTCTGAATTTTCATTTACCGCCAACGACTTTCTGCAGCTGAGGATGTTTTTTAACCTAGCTTTGTGATTAGTATATTTTTATGGTTAAATTAGATACTATACCATAAAAAAAATCCAAACAAAAAGGTAAATCGTTATGGTGTCAAAAGCCACTCGAAGGAATATCGGATTGTCCATAATAAAAGTAGACAAATAATAATTCAAAACTGCGCTTTCATTCAGAACAACTAATAGATAACATGTACAACAAAATATTTTAAAAAATCGTTAAAATAGCAAAAAACCGGATACTAAATAATTACCAGCAAAATTTCTTACGATTCGTGATAATTAAGCTGCTCAAAAATCCCTCGTATACTAAATTGCGTTAAAATTAGAGTTGCCGCAAGTTTCTAGAAAATTAGCGTAATTTATTATAAACAACAATCTGTTCGCTAATGGACGCGTCCCTTTATATGGAGAAGTAAGATTATGTACAAGTAAATATATAAATTTATAAGAAATCAGGATTATTTAATTAATCTTTAATATAAATACTATAAAATTTAATTCATTTTTAATTTAATATTAAAAATTAAATAGCAAATAATTGCTTACCTGTGGCCATTTTTTCACAATCACTAAGTAACACACAGTGTAGCACAAACAAATACTATGCAACTGACCCGTCCCTTGTCTATGGTAGCTCAGTTATACGCCTTGCAGACTTAGTCACAAAAACTTTACGCGCGTAATTTGGGTGTTACCATTGGCTAAAATATTTAACGACTTTTCGCGGGGTTTTTATTCAACACCGATTGGATAACCAATATATCGACTGTTGCTACCCGCTTTTGCTTTCTCTCTTCTTCTTCTTCTTTGGTTATGGAGTTGGTTGCCTCTTCAGCGCCATTCGCCAGCACATTAGATTCGACCTTAAAATGACAAGTTGTATTTGCTGATTTCGCGGGGGAATCAAGATGTATTTATGACATTGTTGTTAAAATATATGATATTCAATGGAGCACGTTTGATAAGTTTGCAAAACACAAGCTCTTGATTTTTTCAAGATTAGAAACTTTTAAATTACACAATAGTATATCCTCTATTTAAAAAACAGGTAAAATACAAAAATACGTAAGAATGTTTAGTAACAATTAACTACTAGGATCTGCGTAATGTTTGGCTGTCTAAATGTTATAAAGTATTTCTTTATAAAGACTACTCGAATGAAAATTAGCGTTTTAAAAGAATGTTTCCAACTTGACGACCTTCAAAATAGTGTAGTTGAGTTAGAACCGTATTCATAGTAGTGTCTTATAGGTGTTCTTAAACCTTGAGGCACCTCTTAGAGGGTGCCTCAAGGTATAAGGACGCCTTAAGACACCAGCATGAATACGACACTTTATTGATAAATTGGTATTCGTTTCAGTTTTATCAGTTTGTGCACTGATAATGTCTCAAAAAAAAATATCTCTATTGTAGCTGACTATACATTAAACCGATTTTGCATTTTGATAGGTATATTTCATATTAAAAAAAGTTTGGCTTACTTTAAGAATTTCTGGGAGTTAAGACTTGATTATCCTGATTTTCCATCTACGAAGTCTTGAAAAGCAATAAGACTGGAAAGGTTAAAGCTGGCGAATTGCCTTTGTAGTAGAGCCAAATAACTAAAGGCGATCTTGGCCTGTTTCAAGAGTGGCTTTCCAGTGACGCAAATAGAGCGCTCCCGAGTAGCTCAGGAGCATTTCGTTCAACTTTATGGCGTTCCAGTGACGGAAAGTGTTATGCACCTGAGCTACTCCGTTTTCTTTCCCCTTGCCCCTCATGCACCAACCCCTCTTTTGGTTTTTGTGCTTCAAACGTGTTTTTATGGTTAAGGATGGATTTTTAAAATTATTTATTTAAAATGGAATTAGATATTAAAAAGAGATTATTATTATAAAGCCAAGAAAGGTTAAAAACAACGAAATTTTTAAAATGTCTGAAAGTATCTCTCTTTCCTTGTCAAGGATGCGTTCCAGTGACTAACTTTTTAGAGCAGTTCAAGAGCTTCAAGCCCTCTAGCGTGACGCACAAAAATTTTCGTCACTGGAAAGACCCTAAGATCGTTCGACTAGGTAAGGTTGCCTCGTTAGCCTTATAACATGGCGGATTATACGTCACATATGTATTTTGTTCATTTTTTAATGAAGTTTTTTAACAGTATAGTTTGTGTTTTTGTCAATATTAAAGAAATATTTTTAACGTTTTATGACGTCACATTTTCCATTTTTCGGTCATATAGTTCAGTGCCGGAGATATACAGTTTATTGTATTAGTAGAACAATCGTTTACACAACAGTTTTTAATTGTTATTAAGTTGTAAATTCTTTTACTTTAAATAAAAAACATTTGGAATTACATTTTTCAACAAATATCACTTCCAAAACAATGCAAAATGAAATGCGCAAATTCTAGACGCCACTGGATTGATCTTTAGCTTTGATTTTTACCCAGTCTTTCCAACTTTTCTCCGAGAAGTGCCCTTCCTTGCGTCCCCGACCTCGAACCGCCTAAAAGTTGAGGATATGTCGCAACCTTATAAATATAAACTAACCTTGCTCCAGAGTCGCTTTCCAGTGACGCAAATAGAACGCTCCCGAGTAGCTCAGGAGCATTAAATTTCGTTCTACTTTATGGCGTTCCAGTAACGGAAAGTGTTATGCACCTGGGTAGCTTTCCAGTGACGAAAATTTTTGTGCGTCACGCTAGAGGGCTTGAAGCTCTTGAACTGCTCTAAAAAGTTAGTCACTGGAACGCATCCTTAGACAAGGAAGAGAGATACTTTTAGAAATTTTAAAATTTCGATGTTTTTAACGTTTCTTGGCTTTATAATAATAATTTCTTTTAAATATCTAATTCCATTTAAATAAATAATTTTAAAAAATCCATCCTTAACCAAAAAAACATGTGTGAAGCACAAAAACCAAAAGAGGGGTTGATGCATGAGGAGCAAGGGGAAAGAAAAACGGGGTAGCTCAGGTGCATAACACTTTCCGTCACTGGAACGCCATAAAGCAGAACGAAACGTCACTGGAAAGCCACTATGAACTACTCCGTTTTCTTTCCCCTTGCCCCTCATGCACCAACCCCTCTTTTGGTTTTTGTGCTTCAAACGTGTTTATTTAATGTTAAGGAAGGATTTTTTTAAAATTATTTGTTTAAAATGGAATTAGATATTAAAAAATATTATTATTATAAAGCCAAGGAAGGTTGAAAAAAACGAAATTTTAAATGTTCTTAAAGTTATCTCCCTTGCCTTGTCTAAAAATGCGTTCAAGCTGTGGAGCGTGAAGCACAAAAATTTTCGTCACTGGAAAGTTACCCAGTTTGATTGGTTTATGCCCGTTTTCACCCTAATTACCTTAGTTTCCACCAATTTTTTTAGGGGTTCCCTAATGTCAGATAAAGAATAACTTACCTTAAATTCTTTACTTAACGTTAGGGAACCCTTAAGAGTTGGTGGAAACGGACATAAATGCCTACTTACCAATTTTGAAAGTCAATATATTTAGCTATATATTATAAGTTTGATAAAGTTTTTTTAATATCCTGAAATATTGAATTGGCTGTTTTTAAAACAAATCCTTCTATTTTTAATCGTTATACAAATGGTCATGTAAAACTGTCATATTTGTAAAAAAATTAATGTATTTTGTAACATACAAAACTATATTTACGCGCTAGTCTTGAATTTTTATAGAAATGTTATGCCTGGCCGTCTGTACCTCAGTTTAAGTAATTTTTTTAAAGTGTATTAGGATTAGGTTTAATTAGGAAATTTAAAAAATAATAACTAACCAGAACTAACCATGACCACCCATCTTCATCTTTGGTAGAAAATATTTGAGTAATATCA
>JACEGR010007705.1:0-45656 GCA_014170235.1 Listronotus bonariensis
CATTAAAGTAGGGAAAGAAGGACAGTTCACTAGCCTCCGTCCTCCGGAGGAGCTTATTATCTTAAAATCTCTGACGTCATTCGAAATTTAGGAATCTTGCGCAACGCGTTATTTAGGGCGTGGTCCTTACTATCTGTCAAACCATAAGTGTCATCTGTCACCTGTCAAATGTCACCTGTCACCTGTCATATGTCAAAAATCACGTGACTAGGAAAATGGCCACCATGCGTAGGATATTTGCGCTATGGGCATAAATTGATCTGCGCAAACGCGAAAATTTTAAGTCATGCCGTTCGGGCGCTATCGACTAAAATCGTTATTTAACCCTGATGATGAGTCATTAGCGCGCGGTTTAAATTTTTTAAATATAGTGTAACGTCATACCTATCGAATAGCGAAAACCGCATGGCGCCATCTTTAGCCATAAGGGCGCTACAGCTGTTTAAAATATGGTGAGAGACACCAACTAGCGAGTAAGACGGTAACCCCATAGTAAATTAATCATTGAGGCCTTCGTGTTTAAGCGGGAAAAGTTAGCTTACGTGGATAGATATATCTTAGAGTCTTATGCATGCGTTAAAAAAATGGCGGCCGCCACCTGTCAAATACCGCCTATCAACTGTCATATGCATGCAAACCACGTGACCCAGAGCATGCTGCATACGTGGATGAGATATATCTTAGAGTCTTACGCATGCGTTAAAAAAATGGTGCGGTTTGCAGAGCGGTTCGCCGAACGGCTCACCGAATGAGCGATTAGGACGGTAACCCTAAGGTAAATCAGCCATTGTAGCCTTATTATTAAACTTAGAATAATGAAACTTGAACAAAGAATAGTTGCTAACGGCAAATAATTTCAAGGTCAAACTTGTCACATGATAAGCTTAAAATTCTAAGAATTACGGCCCCTGGCACCTACGCCCACCGCTTAAGCCGTCGGTTTAAGCGGAAGGCATAACAAAAACGCATGCGTTAAAAACATGGCTGTCGTCTCTAGTAGACCGATTTTAGTTGTTCTTTTTGCTAATAATTTAATTTTTATAAATCTACAAATATTAATACTAAAATTTTTAATAATTATAATATTTGAGTGTAAATAGGACCTTAACAGTTTTTACCGTATATCTTGGCTTCTAGTGGTTTGATTTTAGTCATTCTTTTTTTTTAAACAATTATTTTTAATAAATATATTAACACTAATTTTTAAAATAAATATGTTATTTGAGAGTAAATAGGGCCTTAACAGTTTTTAACGTATATTTCGGTTTCTAGTAGACCAATTTTAGTTGTTCTTTTTGCTAATAATTTAATTTTTATAAATCTACAAATATTAATACTAAAATTTTTAATAATTATGTTATTTGAGTGTAAATAGGGCCTTAGCAGTTTTTAACGTATATTTTGGTTTCTAGTAGACCGATTTTAGTTGTTCTTTTTGCTAATAATTTAATTTTTATAAATCTACAAATATTAATAATAAAATTTTTAATAATTATGTTATTTGAGAGTAAATAGGACCTTAACAGTTTTTAACGTATATTTCGGTTTTTAGTAGATCGATTTTAGTTGTTCTTTTTGCTAATAAATTAGTTTTTATAAATCTATAAATATTAATACTAAAATTTTAAATAATTATGTTATTTGAGTGTAAATAGGGCCTTAACAATTTTTAACGTATATTAGAAATACAGGGCTGTTTTTGGAAATACAGGGCTGTTTTTGGAAATACAGGGCTGTTTTTGAAAATACAGGGCTGTTTTTAGAAATACAGGGCTGTTTTTGGAAATACAGGGCTGTTTTTGAAAAATACAGGGCTGTTTTTAGAAATACAGGGCTGTTTTTGGAAATACAGGGCTGTTTTTGGAAATACAGGGCTGTTTTTAGAAATACAGGGCTGTTTTTGGAAATACAGGGCTGTTTTTGGAAATACAGGGCTGTTTTTGGAAATACAGGGCTATTTTTGGAAATACAGGGCTGTTTTTAGAAATACAGGACTGTTTTTGGAAATACAGGGCTGTTTTTAGAAATACAGGACTGTTTTTGGAAATACAGGGCTGTTTTTGAAAATACAGGGCTGTTTTTAGAAATACAGGGCTGTTTTTGGAAATACAGGGCTGTTTTTGAAAATACAGGGCTGTTTTTAGAAATACAGGGCTGTTTTTGAGAAATACAGGGCTGTTTTTGGAAATAGTTTATTACAGTATAATTATTTAAAAAAGGCGGCAAAATTACTGCTTTTTAAATAAGAACACTGTTATTTGTCGTCTTTTAAATCATATTGCTGTTATTTCATTAATAAACAGTTTATTACAGTATAATTATTTAAAAGACGGCAAAATTACTGCTTTTTAAATAAGAACACTGTTATTTGCCGTCTTTTAAATTATATCGCTGTTATTTCATTAATAAACAGTTTATTACAGTATAATTATTCAAAAGACGGCAAAATTACTGCTTTTTAAATAAGAACACTGTTATTTGCCGTCTTTTAAATTATATCGCTGTTATTTCATTAATAAACAGTTTATTACACTATAATTATTTAAAAGACGGCAAAATTACTGCTTTTTAAATAAAATCACTGTTATATGCCGTCTTTTAAATTATATAGCTGTTATTTTATTAATAAACAGTTTATTACAGTATAATTATTTAAAAGACGGCAAAATTACTGCTTTTTAAATAAGAACACTGTTATTTACCGTCTTTTAAATAACTATACTGTAATACGAGTGGGGCCCCAGGGCTTAGAAGGTAAATTTTAGGTTATGTTTCAATCATAACAGTGTCCGAATTTCTAGGTTATGTTGACGTCATTTTTTCGCACATGCGTAAGAACTATATAAGTTTAAGGTTATGTCATAAGGCGTGGAAGCGCAACCTCTGCACGTGGCGCTCGGCGCATATCTTCATAATCCGCCATGTTTACACTCCTATTGACGGTCTTACGTATGCGTTAAAAACAGCCCTGTATTTCCAAAAACAGTCCTGTATTTCTAAAAACAGCCCTGTATTTCCAAAAACAGCCCTGTATTTCCAAAACAGCCCTGTATTTCCAAAAACAGCCCTGTATTTCTAAAAACAGCCCTGTATTTCTAAAAACAGCCCTGTATTTCCAAAAACAGCCCTGTATTTTTAAAAACAGCCCTGTATTTTCAAAAACAGCCCTGTATTTCCAAAAACAGCCCTGTATTTCCAAAAACAGCATTGTATTTCTAATATACGTTAAAAACTGTTAAGGCCCTATTTACACTCAAATAACATAATTATTTAAAATTTTAGTATTAATATTTATAGATTTATAAAAACTAATTTATTAGCAAAAAGAACAACTAAAATCGATCTACTAAAAACCGAAATATACGTTAAAAACTGTTAAGGTCCTATTTACTCTCAAATAACATAATTATTAAAAATTTTAGTATTAATATTTGTAGATTTATAAAAATTAAATTATTAGCAAAAAGAACAACTAAAATCGGTCTACTAGAAACCAAAATATACGTTAAAAACTGCTAAGACCCTATTTACACTCAAATAACATAATTATTAAAAATTTTAGTACTAATATTTGTAGATTTATAAAAATTAAATTATTAGCAAAAAGAACAACTAAAATCGGTCTACTAGAAACCGAAATATACGTTAAAAACTGTTAAGGCCCTATTTACTCTCAAATAACATATTTATTTAAAAAATTAGTGTTAATATATTTATTAAAAATAATTGTTAAAAAAAAGAATGACTAAAATCAAACCACTAGAAGCCAAGATATACGTTAAAAACTGTTAAGGTCCTATTTACACTCAAATAACATAATTATTAAAAATTTTAGTATTAATATTTGTAGATTTATAAAAATTAAATTATTAGCAAAAAGAACAACTAAAATCGGTCTACTAGAGACGACAGCCATGTTTTTAACGCATGCGTTTTGTTATGCCTTCCGCTTAAACCGACGGCTTAAGCGGAGGGCGTAAGGTGCCAGGGGCCGTAATTCTTAGAATTTTAAGCTTATCATGTGACAAGTTTGACCTTGAAATTATTTGCCGTTAGCAACTATTCTTTGTTCAAGTTTCATTATTCTAAGTTTAATAATAAGGCTACAATGGCTGATTTACCTTAGGGTTACCGTCCTAATCGCTCATTCGGTGAGCCGTTCGGCGAACCGCTCTGCGAACCGCACCATTTTTTTAACGCATGCGTAAGACTCTAAGATATATCTCATCCACGTATGCAGCATGCTCTGGGTCACGTGGTTTGCATCATATGACAGTTGATAGGCGGTATTTGACAGGTGGCGACCGCCATTTTTTTAACGCATGCGTAAGACTCTAAGATATATCTATCCACGTAAGCTAACTTTTCCCGCTTAAACACGAAGGCCTCAATGATTAATTTACTATGGGGTTACCGTCTTACTCGCTAGTTGGTGTCTCTCACCATATTTTAAACAGCTGTAGCGCCCTTATGGCTAAAGATGGCGCCATGCGGTTTTCGCTATTCGATAGGTATGACGTTACACTATATTTAAAAAATTTAAACCGCGCGCCAATGACTCATCATCAGGGTTAAATAACGATTTTAGTCGATAGCGCCCGAACGGCATGACTTAAAATTTTCGCGTTTGCGCAGATCAATTTATGCCCATAGCGCAAATATCCTACGCATGGTGGCCATTTTCCTAGTCACGTGATTTTTGACATATGGACAGGTGACATTTGACAGGTGACAGATGACACTTATGGTTTGACAGATAGTAGGGACCACGCCCTAAACAACGCGTTGCGCAAGATTCCTAAATTTCGAATGACGTCAGAGATTTTAAGATAATAAGCTCCTCCGGAGGACGGAGGCTAGTGAACTGTCCTTCTTTCCCTACTCATTAATTAACATTAATTGTATCAGTATTTAGTGTAGAATATGGTTGTTTAATATTTACTCTTTTTTAGGGTGTTTATAAATTGAATGAGTATTCACTTAATTTAAAAGATTCATTGCCATTGTTGAAATTGGGCGGAAGCTACTTTTGGAGGATAATGTTCAGGTTTATAAATCCCGAAACTAAAGATATACTTTCATGCAATACAATAAATGGAAATATTGTTTACTTATAGGTTTGACATAAAATATTATAATGTATTATTTTAAATAAACTTTTGTGTATTGCAATATTTATTATTGTATTAATTTGTCATCGTAACAAGGGTTTAATTACATGGTGTGACAGAAAGTTGTTAAGAAAATTTAAGGGTAAATTCTACTATTAAAAATATGAAAAAAGTTTATACAGTATCAGCTAAATGAAGTTGTTCATAGGCAATGTGTGGAACGAAGACAGTCTAACGCGAATACCGTGATGCAAACATTTTGAATTAGGTAACTAATAGGCTTGTTTTGTTATTGCTTTACTGGCCAGTATTCCTATACAAATAGCTGGTATGATATAAATATAAGTTTGCAAATTCCTTGTTCTCAATATACAGGGTGTTAAATTTGTAAAAAATGTTTTTTATTTTTTTAATTTCTTTAATATCCTTTCTCCAATGCACCCCTGGTTGTCTTGGTATATGGGTTTATGGTTCTCAAAAGGAGACATTTTTCTGGTCATTTAGTCGCTCCTTGGTATTGATAATGTAACTAATTTAAGGACTTTTTAAATAAAATAAAAATAATATTTTCCCTCTTTTCTTTTATATTGAAATCTCACAGTTAAAATTGTTCAAAACTAATACTATATATTCTGTCTGGTAAAGAGCTGCTAATTTAATTTTTGAACATTGATTTGTTTTCTAGTAACTTTTTTCTTCTATCTTCTTTCATGGCACTTAACACACTAAGAAGTTCTAGAAGTTTATTATAAAATTAAAAAAAAACAAAGTGTTGATATACAGGTTTCTGAAAAATTCATGTTTTTAATGATAGGGTAAGCCAAAATATAACATACATTTCTATCGCGCTTCGTAAAGGATTTCTTGACCTTTAAAGTTAAAAAAGTTACTTTTGAACGCTGGCAACTGTATCAAGGATTTTTGGGCAACTAAATTAACTCATATACTATGGCTTAAAGCGGTGCAAAACTCACAAGTCGGCGAGCCGACTCGGCCTCATGCCTTTGTATATCACAATGATTTTAAAAATTGATATCATTGAGGCACCACAACACATTTTATTGATTTATGTGTAAAACTGATAACGTAAAATTTAATTTCTTTTTCAGAAATAAAAAATACACACAAAATTAGTTATATCCCAAGCAACTGTTAAGCATTGTACTTCAAAAAGAGAAAAAGGTTGTTGCATTTTTTGTATCAAATTTAATACCCCGATAAGAAAATATTTTTTTGACTGTTTGGTAATATATTATTAATTTATTTCCATAATTTACAATATGTTCTAAATATTTCAATAAAATTTGGTATCTAAGGGTTTTTACCCAAACTACTAAATAGAATGTTAAATGTTAATTTAGATATTGCTACAGAACATATATTTTTTTAACATTGAGTCAGGTATACCAAAGAGTTAATGATATAAATATATACTTAAATTTAGAGGTGTAATAAAAAGAAAAATTAAACCAATACTTTTGTCTTAGTACCTACATATAATCAACATTTTATTGGTAAGCAGGAAAATAAACTTATTAGCCAACATGCATATGGGAAGCTAACTCAAAATAGAAAATTACGGTAATCGTAAATTGGATTGGATCGAAAATAATTTTCACATTTAAAGAAAA
This sequence comes from Listronotus bonariensis, assembly GCA_014170235.1. Lineage (NCBI taxonomy): Eukaryota > Metazoa > Arthropoda > Insecta > Coleoptera > Curculionidae > Listronotus > Listronotus bonariensis. The sequence goes on from JACEGR010007705.1 coordinate 6,743, forward strand.
AAAAACAGCATCTTTTACTTAAAAAACACTAAAGAAAAAGTTTTTAAACTTTTTGTACAAATTGGATTCAAAAACCAAAACAAAACAAATTACGAAGTGATGTGCCGCGATTTTTTTTTTTACCGGGCACGTGTATGACGTCACTACTGAGCGTGCCATTATTCATCATCAAAGTTGAAATTCAAACTATCCTTAATTTGGCTATATTCCGCCTTCTTTTTGCACAAAATTCGTAATATAACACTAAATTGGCATACAATATTTTATGAACATCCTTAAAAACCTCTTTTTAGTTATTTTACACGTTTTTTAATTAAATTCTAATTTTTATACGCCCAAAACGCTGCAACCATGCATACACCTATGTGTATAGTGGTTTCAAACATGGCGACTTGATTTAAAGCAAACCTAATATTGTATTAATAAAGAAAGGCTTATAATCAGTAAAAAACAGGTTTTAAAAAGGTTTTTTAATGTAAAATGAAATATTGTGTGCCAATTTAGTGTTATATCAGGAATTTAGTGCAAAAAGAAGGGAGAATATAGTAAAAATAAGGATAGTAGACAGTAGTGACGTCATACACGTGCCCGGTAAAAAATAATCGCGGCACATCAACGTGCCCCTAGTCACATTAACCTCACTTCAGATCGCAACGTTGCCAAGTGGAGGACAAGTCGAGGATTTCATTGTGGTCTGTAGCCGCTCCTCAAATAACATCGATGTTTCTTAAACAATATACTACACGTCAATGTTCTAAAACATCGATGGCACGGACGTATTTATATCTTTTTTATGGCGGGGGCAAAAAAGGTGATACTTTTTTCCCTACTACTATAGTTTTTCCTATCAACCTATCAAAAATCTTATTAAATTAGTCCACCATCGATGGCAAAACATCGACCATCGATCAATTTAACATCGATGAACATTACGCATCCCTACTGTGTACCATTAATAAGCGGATTTGTACATTTTATGATATTTATTGGAGAACGACGCTCCAGAGACTTTGCTTACGAGTCGCCACTGATTCCTAAAATTAAATGTTATTTTATTAAACGGTCGGTAAGTCGCTGATCGCGTTTCCCATTTTTGACAATTAATATCTCCAACGACAATCTATAAAAAATAAATATCTAAATTAAAACATTATTTAAATAAGTACCTAATTAGCCAAAACTAACTATCTAAAATATATTTTATTTGTACATGATATATAAACCAAACAGTTTTTAGGTTTACTAATAACAACTAATTTAAAGTTTGGTAAATTGAAAAGCGTAAAACCTTAGAAGGAAGGCATTGGAAAAAATGTACCTTTTTTCAATTGTATTATTCATTTTCCTTTATTTTGGTCACATTCGAGAATTTCATTGCTTAAAGAAAATGCTGTAAGTATTGTGTCGTGTTGTTGTGTTTTTTTAAATATTTAACTTAATAAAACTTAGGGAAGATCCGGAAAGCCCCGCCCAGCGGATAACACCGTCCTAATTTCTAAACGCAACGTTTTATCGGTCCGATATCTATCACTAAGTAGGTACAAATGATAAGCCTAAGACGCCAACTTAGCTGTAGTCAAAAAAAGTTTTGGTTACAGGATGATATAATTTTCTTTTGGTTAAAATTCAAACGTAAGTACCAACCATAAGAATTAATTTGTATTAATATATACAGAGTGTCGAGATTTCGGTGGGCAATACAACACAAAAATTAATGCAATAATCTTTTATACAATTTTTTCGAAAACTTAAAATTAACGGAGATACAGGATGTTTAAAAGCAAACTTTTTGTTATTTTTTTTACCTTTTTTTCTAGTGTATGATTCTTTGTATAACATTTTTGTTTTAATCCTTTTATAAATCTAGATATTAAATTAATAAAGAGCATTAAAATATCTTTTTAAAAGGTCCTCCTGTTGCATTAACTTAAAATGAATGGTTTACGAGAAAAACATTTACATACATTTAATAAGAAATTCTGATTTTCAAAATTAACAATGCACGCCTTAAAAACAAACATTGTTTGTGGGTAATTTGTTATTGATATGTATCCAAAATTTGGCAAAAATCAGTACACAAGAACTTTTATAAATTCGAACTGCACTTCGTTTTTTTGCAATATCGTTTCTTTGACGCTAAATAAAAGCACATATAATATTAAAGAAAATGAGTTTCCTATCTGAAAAACTGATTTATTTTAAAAATAAAAATAGCGGGTGTTGCTCCGTCGAGCGGGACATAAGGAATCCCATATAAATTTTGAAGTGGTCCAATATTGGTTCCCCTAATTATTTTAGAAGAAAATATTATTAGGATTTTTTAAAGAGCACGAAAAGTTGTACCCAGTGTACAAATTTCAGCTCTTCTCAGTCCGCGACCTAAGAGATAAATACTAAAATAAGTTACGAATCTCCTATCTTCTTACCCTCCTTGTATTATTAGAAGTTTATAATAAAATACTAGAAAAATTATTTAACCTCTTACTCTGAAGTTGTCAGATCAATGTCACATCATTCTTAAATAATGAACTACTTAAATCAAGAAAAATCACTATTATAAAATGGTTTTACCAGGGAAATAGTTATCGAAGAGTAGCGGACATGTTTGCAGCCTATTTTCCCAATAGGCCAATACCAAGTAAATCGACAATAGAACGGACGGACGGACGATAAAAAAATTAAAACTACAGGCACAATAATCAATAATTGCAAATGTGAAGAAAATCGACGTGATCTTTCGCCAAACGATTTTTTCTGTAATAAATCGATATGGTGTTTTTATTGTTGATTTCTAGAGTACAGGGTGCATAATGAGATACTACGTTGCAGAAGTATTAAGCAGTTTACTCTTTACTGGTTGGTTGAAAAATGCTCAAATTTTCAATTTGGGTGGAACTTACTGTGCTCTTCAATAAGTCCTAATAGCATTTTTTCTAAAATAATTAGGGGAGCCAATATTTGACTACTTCAAAATTTACATGGGATTCCCTATGTCCCGCTCGACGGAGCAACACCCGGTATATTATGAGCAAATATTCCTAAAATTTAATGAATCCTGTATCTAAGAGTTTTTAGATAATTATGATTAATTTTAAGAAATAAAGATATGATATCTACAGATTATAATTGGCAACCTATTATTATTATTATAATTTATAAAAAAATAAGATTTTTTATTAATATTTTTATTTAACAATTTATACCTATAATATAAAAATAACAATCACCAAAAACAGTTTACTTTAACCACCGTTTATAAATAATTAAATATAATCCTATTAGTGATGAGCTGGTGGCTATCAAATTTATAGGCAAAGGTTTTATTTTAGATGACCACAGAAATCCCGGAGGTAGCGTGTTAACAGCATGTATAAAATCCATCACTGCTCGAGCTGCTGTCCACATGTGAAATACTCTTATATTGTGGATTTTTTCAGGCGATATACTAAAATAAATCAGGATTTAAAATACTTACAGACGCATAGATAAATTTTAAACCATCTTAATGTAATATTGTGAAAGTGAATGTTGTATGTATAGTAAAAGTCAAGCACCAATAGAAAAACATACACATAAATACAATGTGGATACCCACGGTGATATAAAAGTTTGAAAGGGTTATCATCAAATTACCTGTTAACTTTATCCATACAGCCTTTGTGTCTCTCCAACAAAAGTAAATATCGTAAATTCCTAAAAATATATAATTCAGTTTGATTATGACACTATAAAGGCATATTGATATATAGTTTGGGTAAGTTTTCATTGCCAAAATAATCATTATTATAAAATTGACAACTAAGTTTAAATATCACTGTAAAAGGTTATCCAATGAGGACCGAATAGGATTGTACCTAAATTTTTCTCACTGCCCTTGCAAAATAATCTAGTGCATGTTTAAAATTTTTCATGTGAATAAATCTAAACTAGGGTAGGGCAGGGCTAGTTGAGCAATTTTTTACTTGTTCGATTATAGCTCCTTAAAAATAAGTCTCAATGGCTTATAATGCATACTGATGGATTAGCAATTTATTCCTTATTAATAGTGTCCATAGTAATTTCTTTCTAATAAGTCGAATTTAGGAGCTACATCTGTTTTAATGTAGATAGTCAAATATGCCCAACGTACCCCATAGGTGAGGTAAGTTGAGCAAGGGTATGGGGCTAGTGGAGCACTTAGAAAGTATAGTCAAATCATGGCTTGAATGTTTACAATAAAAATACATTTTGACAATTTGCTTTTTATATTTATAATCTTATAGTAACAAAACAACAAATCTCATTAATAAAACAGGAATGTACCTAGCTTAGCTTAACTATTGAATTTAATATCTATCCATTCATCTTCGGTTTTTAAACTTTTTAAGCAGTTTTATTTTGCTTCTCTCGTAATGCCTTCTATATTTGTTAAAATTGCAGCTTTTCTCTATCTTTTATTTGATTTGGCTCCTTTTCTTGGACCAGCCTTTGGATATGGTCGAACTATTTACAGAGAAAATTTATAAGTTAGATAGGTCAGCTCATATTCTTTGTTGGTAGTTCGGGTTGCAGCCTCTTTTAAATCTTGAGGAGACTCTAATAGTCTTACTGTTATAAGTCCGTATCCTAAAAATAAAAAAAATTAAAAACATTTTATACTTAAAACCGTGGGGTTAATTGGGCAACTGTAGCTCAACTAACCCCAACCTGAAATTTTAAAGGAAAAGTAAATTTATTAAAAAACTGGTTAAAATTATATCCAAAATCTTTATACATATTAAAAATGCAATAAATTTACTTAAGATTAACACTTACCTGATTGAGAACGGAATACATTTAACTATCACAGATAAAATTTTCCGGCTTGCAGTTATTTTACTTTTTAATCACAAAATAAACAATGCGCACGGATACTTTTCTCGATCGCCGCGTCACCACTAGTGGTTGCACAATCAGTTCCCTCGCGCAACCCCTTCTTTGCGCTATTTAATGCTTTCGCGTGCGGTCGATAGTTTTTGAGATATTTTGATTGCCCAACTTACCTGTATGGTCTACTAGCCCCGCCCTACCTTACTTGTATTATACTTTCATAAATCTTTAATAATTTTGGCAGTATTGCAGGATAATTTCATTTGTATCATGGCGTGGCTAAACAGTAACTATACAGGGTGTTACAAATTCGAGGAACACTATTAGGATCTCGGCAACTATAAGTGATGCAGGGTTGGTTAAATTGGAGCAAAATTGCGCATTTTTATGCTTAAAGCTGTTTATACAGTTGGAAAGTTTTCTTGCATGCAAATTTTTCCTACTGTAAATTTTAGACCTAAGCACGCGCTTTACCCTGCTGCTGCAAAATGCGCGTGTGCAGATCGAAAAATTGCTTTAAGACACCCACAGTACACAGTAGAGGGTGTCCTATTTTCGTATTGAAGATATGTTCTGTAGTTTGGCGGATTCATTTAATGGATGGTATTTATTTGGGTACACGCCAAAATAAAATTGAAAGTATATTATTTAGGTTTTAAAATTCAAAATTTTTATGTTTTTCTAGGATATTCTGAAAACTTTGACATTAAATGTCAAAACCTAACTCTCTAAAGGCATTTTCCGTAGCCTCTCTTATTTCCTTAATTGTTTCATACCTCCTCAAGTATATTTTACCATTTAAAATCCCCACAAAATCTAAATCTGAGAGGTCCGGAAACCGTGGTGGTCATCGAATAGGTCTGTGCGTGGCTACCCGGTAAAACACACGAAAATAGGACACCCTGTACATAGTCATAAGTACATACTTGGACTTTTAGTACTGCTTTTGGTAATTTTCTAGAAACCTGCGGCCAAGTCCGATTTTAACGAAATTTGGTATACGGAGGTTTTTGGGGCGCTGATCACGAATCTGAAAGAATTTTTTGGCGGAAACGTTTCGTTCTCGAGATATTCATCATCAAAGTTCAAATTTGAACTAAGCTTATTTTCACAATATTTCCCCTTCTTTTTGCACACAATTCTTGATTTAAAGCTAAAGTGTCACACAATATTTGATTTTCACCTTTTAAAACCCCGTTTTTCTACTTTTTTACATTATTTTTGCATTAAATTGCGTGGCTTTTCTTTGATAATGCGGCAACCATACATACACATAGGATTTCATGGCACACTGGGATTAAAATGATTCAAAGTATAGCTATGCAATTTAATGCAATAATAATGTAAAATACGTAAAAAACGGGGTTTTAAAAGGTGAAAATCAAATATTGTGTGCCATTTTAGCTTTAAATCAAGAAATGTTTGCAAAAAGAAGGGGGAATATTGTAAAAAAGTATTAGTTTAAATTTCAAGTCTGAGGATAAATATCTCAAGAACGAAACGTTTCCGCCAAAAAATTCTTTAGATTCGTGATCAGCGCCCCAAAATACCCCCATATACCAAATTTCGTCAAAATCGGAGTTGCCACAGGTTTCTAGAAAATTACCCAGCTTTACCTTTGTGGACAACCAAGATAAGATGCCATCATTCTATGAAAATAAAGAAGTAAAAACTCTGTAATACTGTATTACTTACTTAAGAATGTTAATATAGGAGGTAAGAACCCAACATGCTGAACTAGCAGTAACCCATTTGCTATCATTAATTCCTGTTAATAATTTGTGCTTGGCAAGCCAAGTTACTTTTTCAAGAGGCAAGAATATTTGGTCAACCATGTTTGAGGCCACTCCAAAAAAGGCCATAAATTTATCAGGTTCCTAAAACATACAGGTATTTTAAAAGGAATATACCCAGAATTAAAAGTAAATTATCTGTAAGGAGATGTGACCAGGGCCACCGAGATACATTCAGACCCCCAGTACAAGTAGAAGTTACGGGCCCCCATAAAAAAAAGGTCCTCACTTTTCCCAAAGTACTTTTCTTTACATTACTTCTCTAAATTACCTTTAATTGTGTAGACCATGGTATACTTATGCAAAAACTCAAAAAATATAACTTCAGTAATGAAAGCATTGAGTTTCTGGGTTCATATCTGGCAAATAGGAGACAGGCTGTGAAGGTTGCTGGGGTGTTGTCAGCAGAGAGTGTCATTGACATAGGCGTCCCACAAGGATCAGTGCTGGGTCCTATTCTTTTCCTTATTTATATAAATTACCTACCACCAATTAATTCAAAAGAAAAATATACACTTTTTTGCTGTTGACACAACAGTGTCATTTGCAGCAGACAGTCTGGAGGGGGCGCTGGCAGGGTCCATGTCTGCTGGAGTTAGAGCGGAGGAGTGGTTCTGTGCTAATCGGTTGCTTTTGAACCAGGCAAAGACTAGGAGGGTTGTGTTTTCGCTGAGAGATACTGGAGACCTGGTACAGCGGGAGGATGACTTGAAGTTTTTAGGTGTCCATTTAGACCTCAAACTCCAGTGGGGAGTACACGTAGATCAAGTGTGCAAGAAACTAAGTATGAATATATTCGTTCTTCGAAATCTTAAAGACTGTGTATCGGCTGACACACTTAGGACAGCCTACTTTTCAATATTTCATACCCACCTCTCCTATGCTGTCTTTTTTTTTTTTTTTTTTTTTTCACCCTTTCGGGGTCATCCCACCCAGGTCCGACGACCGCCCCCTAGGTGGTGCACTGCAGCCTGAAGGCTTATTGTACCTTGACCCCTACTCCTTCTCATTCACACACCATTCATTCCATAACTTAGATGGTTGTTGCTCGGTCCGCATCCCCGAGCAGACAACACCGTGTGCCGCCGCCCGAAACACCGCTGCCGTCGGACACCCATCTAAATTATGGGCGCGCATTTCACTGCTTAACTCCAGTGATCGACGTTTGCCGATACAACCGAAGCCGCCACAAGCGCGCCTCCTATGCTGTCTTGGCGTGGGGTCACTCCGCTGAAGGCCTACCGAGTGTTTGGGCTGCAGAGGAAGGCATTGCGGGTTCTGGCGGGGCTGGGCTTTCAGGATGACTGTAGGGAAGAGTTTAAGTCTTTAAAGATATTGTTCCAAAACACCTCGTATAAAAACACGTGCCTTCGTTTTTATACCTTTATTAACAATGTAACGTAACTATGGTTACAATAACGGCAAAATCTTAAATTGTCAACAGTTGTCAATGTCTCGAAGTTTACAGCACAAAGGTCAAATCTGTACTAACTCAATCGAAGGTTTCCCGTCGCCCTTTTATAGTATGGTGGAAGAGTAAAGAATGATCTAGAATCTTCGAGAAATAACGTGAAAATTCCATAGTACAGGATGGCATAAAAGTTCTCAATGGATAATTCGGACGTTTTCGGAAACCTTCGAAACTGATGAAAGAACTTGAAAAATCTAAGGTAAATTATTCAGACTAAATTAAAAGGTCCTAACTTTATACAATTCTATAAACTAACACTTATTTTTAATGTCCGTAACATTGCCCCCTCCCAAGTTTTGATCGTCTCGATCAAGTATCTTCACGGTCTTAATAGCGGCTTAGCATTTTTAGATGTACTTCTTTCATTATGCCGTGTCACCACTTTACATGACTTCTGTAGTTTCGGTGAACCCCCTTGATTCTTCTCGTATTGTATAACGAAACGTCTTCACCTTCTTCTGAGTCTTCAAACCTTGCTTGAATAATGCTCTCTGAACTTGGCGGTAATGTGACATCTTCTGCAAGTACCACTTCTCGAATTGTTGTTTTATTACTTTTTGGAAATCTCATCACAATTTCCTCATTGTCAGTTCTCAGTACCCGTTGTGGACGGTCTAGTACAAACTTCTGATTTTTCATAATGTCAAGGCCGAGAATAACTTCGTCCATTATATCGGCAACAAACACAACGTGTGTAAATGTTGTTGTTCCTAGGGTAATTCTAGCTTCGTGTATGCCTTGAACTGGTATGACTTCACCATTGGCAGTTTCAAAATATAATTCTTCTCAGGTCGGAATATTTTGCAGTGGGATATGATGTTTGGCCTCACGATGGTATGTGTAGAACCAGTATCTGGTACCATCTCACATTCTCGACCGCATACATTTCCAGGTACTACCAAGCTGGAGCCATTGTTCTGTAACCGGGATACCCTAATTGTTGTTGTTGATGGTTCTTGGTAACACTTAGCCAGGTCTCGCCCCTTGAACTGGGAGTCTTCTGCACTACTGGAAGAGGCCTGAAAACTGGAGCAATTTCTCTGTATATGCCCCTCTTTACCACACTTCCAACAACGAATGATATTTCTTCTTCTAAATGTAATTCTGTTGTCTTTTTCAGTTTGTTGATTACGTATAATTTCTTGCAACTCCTGTATCACTCTGGTCAAATTATTATTTGGATTGCCATCTTTTGGTGGATAGTTTGTTCTTCCAAGTCTTGCCTGAGTTCTGGATGTCCGCTTTGCTGTTTCAAACTGAAGTGCGTAAGCAAGAGCTTCAGAAATTTTCTTAAGCTTGGCCATTCTTAATGCTTGACTCATATCTGGATCACGTAGACCTTCAATAAAACTGCCAACAGCTAGTTCTTGTTTTATTTCTTCCGGGTAGGCTGGATATGACAGGTTAATTAGATGTACAATATCTGCTTCATACTCCTGGAGACTTTCGTTGTATTTCTGTCTTCGTCCATGGAGCTGCGCCTTATAGACTTCTTGTAGATGGGTTTCGCCGTACCTCATCTCCAGAAACATGACAATCGATTCATAATCGGATAACTTTTCTTCGGGAATGTTTCTTAACACCTCCATGGCTTTTCCTCGAAGAGCAAGTACAAGAGCTCGTGCTCTTTCTGTTGGGCTCCAGTTGTTGCCGTTTGCAGCTGCTTCAAATTGTCTAAGGTACGTAACCCACGGTACCTTTCCGTCAAAAGTTGGTGGTTTCATAACAGTTGCTGGAGTACCACATCCTGAGACTACACCTGTACTGGCAATATTTTTAATTTGCCGCTGTAATTGTTGAACTTCCTGTTGCATTTGCTCTTTGACTTGTTGAACTTGATTATGAACCAATTGTACAGTCTGCTGCATTTGTTCTTCCACTTCTTTAACATCCTCTTTGATAAGTTTTAACTCAAGCAACATCATTTCATCTTGACCGTTATAAAATTCCCCTTTTAGATTTTCTCTGATCTTCACCATCATCTCTTTTAATTCTTGCTTCATTTCTTCTTGACTGGTTCGAATTTCAAGCTTTATTTCTTCTAAACTGGACTTCATTTCATTTTTTAAAGTCTTCTTGTTTTTCTATCATTAGTTTCATAAGTGCACATATTTCCTCCATAGCTTCAATCTGCTTTCTTGCTCCTACTGGCATCCAATCTTCGTAATCACTTCGGCTTCCTCGGGTAATCTCATCCCACTTCTGACACCAAATGTTCCAAAACACCTCGTATAAAAACACGTGCCTTCGTTTTTATACCTTTATTAACAATGTAACGTAACTATGGTTACAATAACGGCAAAATCTTAAATTGTCAACAGTTGTCAATGTCTCGAAGTTTACAGCACAAAGGTCAAATCTGTACTAACTCAATCGAAGGTTTCCCGTCGCCCTTTTATAGTATGGTGGAAGAGTAAAGAATGATCTAGAATCTTCGAGAAATAACGTGAAAATTCCATAGTACAGGATGGCATAAAAGTTCTCAATGGATAATTCGGACGTTTTCGGAAACCTTCGAAACTGATGAAAGAACTTGAAAAATCTAAGGTAAATTATTAGACTAAATTAAAAGGTCCTAACTTTATACAATTCTATAAACTAACACTTATTTTTAATGTCCGTAACATTATTGACATTTCCATGCCAGTACATTCTGGAAAACCTTCTTTATATTAAACGGAATATGGGCTCTTTCCCAGTTCACGAAGATGTACACGGCCATAACACCAGACATAAGCACAATATTGTGCCTGCCTACTGGAGATTGAAAAGGTGTCAAAGCGGACCAGGGTATTGGGCAATTAAATTCTTTAATTAGACTGCCTGACAACTTAAGACTGTTGCCAGAGAGAGATTCTAAAAATAGGATTAAGGACATTTTATTAAATTGTACATTTTATTCTCATGAAGACTTTATTCAACATGAATTTTAATTGTTTGTTAGGTATTGTTCTAGATGATAGTTAGTATTTAGGTGAATATATTTTTATATCATGATGACGTATGTAAGCTATTTCTGTGATAACATGAATAAATTGAGTATTGAGTATTTATTTATTATACTCTTTACAAACACCAGTACAATTGGTAATTACATGTAAAGATTCTAAAACTAGAGAACAAAGAAATAACAATCTTACATACTAAACAACAAGGACGGAACAACCATAACATATGATTAAAAAAATAAAGAAATAAAGTCTTTTACTAAAGTAGTTTTTTTAGACTATCACTGAAGAAATCTGTCTGGACCTCCCTAAGAAGTTCGTTTGCCACAGCCATCATACGGTTAAAAGGAGACAAGCTAGATGGGTCTACACTAAATATTTTAGGGTATATAGGGTAGGAGTATTAAAGAAGTTGAAGAGCAAAAAGAAAAGTCCTCACTTCCCTTAAAGTAATATTCTAAATATTCTTTACAATTACGCAGGCCCCCCAATCACTCCTGGCCCAGGTAATTGTACCACCTTCAATGCCCTTTCGTCGGCCCTAAATGTGGCTTAGATAATTTTAAATTTTACTTACATTTCTGCCAAATCCATATTGCAAATTATTTTTTAATGCTGGAATATCATCAAATATTCTTAAAGTTGTACGAGTAGCAGACATTTGTGATGCAAATATATTTAATTTTTTGCTACATCTGGGTTGCTTTGCAGTTCGCTTATTAAACGTGATAAATAACATAGTGTTCTTATAACCTAGAAAAACATTTTTAATACCTAAATCATATATATCTAGTCAGCTATAAATACAATTGTACTATAGCTGATGTATCTAGTCAGCTATAAATTGTATTATAGCTGATGTATCTACTGGCTATAAATTGTATTACAGCTGATGTATCTGGTCAGCTATAAATTGTATTTGTACATAAACACAAATAAAGAAAAAAGTCTTTCTACTGGTCAATCATCCTTTTTTAACCTTGATTATGGACTTTTTAGACAAATGTAATACATTAATTTTTTCCTGTTGTTTTTACTTTTGTCATTCTTAATTAAAAATGACCTGATTGTACAGGAAACAACTTGCAGTGTGGAAAACTATCACACAAATATAAAAACAGTTTTTGAAAATGATCTTTGACCTTTAATAAAAACATTAATTACTTTTTCTAAGTAAGTTTTTTAAAGAAAACTTACATACACATGGTGAAATAGGAAATGATTTAAGAAATTATATATTTTTAAAATTACCTTGTCTCTTCCTCTGTAACTTTCAAGAATTAAACAAGTCTCATCCAAGAGAGACATAAAAACATCACACATCTTGACTAGAGGGTTTACTAACTTTTTGTAGTGTTACATTTGTTTCTGTTATATCTGTCATTGTATAAAAATTGATAAGAGATTGGAAATTTATATTTAAATTGGGATTTAAATTACCGCTTAGTCAAAATTAATTTAAAAAAAATATCATAAAACAATAGAACAGCTGATTTTGAGTGTTTTTCATAGCTCATAACCTCGCAACTATGGATGGTGGAGGGAGGATAACCATTTTTATGGCGGAAAAGTTGAAAAAGTGGCCATCGAAATGTAGCAAATTGGGATGGCGCCACAGTAGCCAGTGGAGGGATTTTGGTATTTCTTTCCTCTTTTATTTTGTATCTATCTGTCCTTTTTCATTTTGTATCTCACTCTAATAATTTATGCTCATTGGTTAAAAAAATCTCCTCTGGCTACGGTGGCGCCACCTTAAATTGCTCCTTTCGACGGACACTTTTTAAAACATTCAGATGGTTATCCTCCCCTCCACCATCCATACTCGCAACACTTGCTTAATGACCTTGACAGTTGCTTTCTTTGTTGTTGGTCCCGTTGCAAGACGATTAACCAGCTCTTCCCCTTCCGGACTATGCTTTCCAGGGCTTCGTATGTGGAAAATCTGGATGGTCGAGCTTTCCGCTCCCAGAAATTCCGGTTCAAATGTTTACTTTTCTTTAAAACAAAATAATAATCGATTCAATGCATAAATTTTAGCTGTCAATCCAAAAACTGCTACAGGTATCGCGCATAACATTCACTGTCACTTGCTGACGCTTCCAGTAGAGGGCGTCACCTTCTTTGGCCGTTACGAAAACACGTGCACCCCGCAAACCTAAAAACATCAGCTCTTTTAAGAAACTTCACCCACAGCACTTATTTCTAGAAGAAAGATGCTATCAATTTAGCGTGAGTCTTTCCTCGATCCCCAAAGGCACAGAAACGCCCGTACAACTCCTTCAGCTGCCTACCCGGGAAGGCTATGTAGTCTCCTACAAAACCTGACCGCACAATTTGAAGATCGCGAAGAGACTGGGCTTTGTACTTTGTAGTTCGTGAGCCAACTAGTTAGGAGAATAATTGGTTTCTGTAAATGAACTAGCTAAATTTAATCGCGATTACGACGTAAAACCGCTCACTACGGCCTCACAGTCACGTCTGGCCAATTTTGTTTATAGGCTTTTCTGGGGTGTCGTTTTATAATGCTTACCTCCGAGAACGACTGGGACTGGATTATTTTTAAATATAATATTAGGGCACAAAGTAGTAAACTATAAACTATGGTTATTTAATCTGTGGTCAGGCTGTAGGCAATGTAGAAGGGGCCCTCTACTGTGTGTTAGCTTCTAAGTCAGAGTGAGGTCGTGCTGGCGAATTGAATGAAAAAGAGCCAGAACCAAATCTAAAGACAAACCAATCAAGTCCGGTCAAACTAACCTACTTTCGGTTCTTGCTATTTTTTAAAATTTTGTAAACAATAGAATTCTTTACTCATTTTAATATTATTATTTTAAAATATAAAATGAAAACTTCAAATAAATGTACCGAATACATAGAAAAATATAGAAAGTTAGTTCAAAAATACATAGATTTGGTAAGTTTGTTTAAAATTTGTTTTTATTAAACGTTTATTAGTTACAACTGTTATAGCAAAAAAATAATATAATAAATTAATTACCTTGAAGTTCCACCACGAACATTTTACAAATAATAATTACTGGCTTTAAATTACCGCCAATAATATCATTTATATGCTAGTTTATTCTTTTAAGTCTATTATTTTAAAAATGTGCATAAAGACCAATTTAGGAATCATTTCCACTTAATAGTATATTTTATTTTTAAGTGTAATGTTTTTAGCATGTTTATGGTGCAGCTTTATTTTGGGCTGACAAAGTTTTAGCTCTGACTGACCATCCAAGAGATGTTTACTGGTTAGCTCAATGTATGTTTTTACAGAAACAATACCATCGAGCTGCTTTTTTAATTCAGTCCAAAAATCTGGATAAAGTAAGTATCTAATGCCAATTTACACATACAAGAATACTAGTGAAATTTTGTGATCAAAATTATCACCAAAATATATCTTTTCATAGGATTTTCGGTGTAGTACACATGCATTTTTTTATTGTACACTTTATGAACCTTATAAAAAAATATCAAATTTTAACACTTTTCTCATTGAGGTTGTGAAAAAAACCTTTTAAGGTTACAATTACTTTATTTATGAGTTGTTTTCAGGTCTATATTTTGTGTACCTATTTAACAGTAAGATGTTACTATGAAGCTAATGAATTTAATGAAGCACTTAAAGTCATAAATAATAGTGACCTTAATGGAATTTTGGGAAATGGTACTTTTACTTCCAGTATTTCAGAAATAGACATAACATTATTTGATGATATACCAAAAAATGTAAGTACTTAGGTACATTGCTGATTTTTTTAAACAGTATAATGAAAAAAAAATTACAACATAGAAAAAGTGGCTTTAAAAATCTTAAAATTTATTATTTTTTTAGCAAGCCCTATCATCATTTTTTCTACTAAAGGGCAAAGTACTTGAAGGCATGGATAATCGTGGATTAGCTGCTGAATGTTACAGACAGGCTTTGCATTATGATGTTTATTGTTTTGAAGCTTTTGATTTACTTATAAAATATCAAATGCTTAGTGCATCAGAAGGTAAAAATGAATAGCTTACTTTACTTAAGTTGTATTTTTGCTTTTTAGCTACCCTATATGCACTAATATTAAGAGTAAATGCAGAGTAGTAAATTGTTGTTAGTTTATAATACTGGTTTCTATTCTATTCTATTCTATTGCTTTTTCTTGGTTTTGGTCCCTTCAGGTCAAATCCACCAGTTCTTCTCTTTCCAGATTATGTTTTCCAAGGCTTCGTAGGCGGAAAATCTGGATAATCAAGCTTGTAGCTCCAAGAAATTCCAAAAAGAAAACAAATTAATTATACAATCGATGCAATGCAAAAATTGTCGGCTGTCAAACTAAAAACTGCTACTGGGGTTACGTATAACCTTCACTTTCACTACTGACAGTTCCCATGGCACGCCCATCTATTTCCCGCCATTTGAGAAATACCTCGTGTTCACTACCAAACAAGATACCATCAGCTTATAGGAATCTTCGCTCCCAGCGCTTAGCTTCATAAGAAAGATGCGATCAATTTAGCGTGAATCTTTCCTTGATCCCCGAAGGTAAAAATGTCCGTACGGCACCTTTAACCGACACCCCGGGAAGAACTTTGTAGTCCTCTACGCACTTTTGTACACATCTTTTGCCCAACATTACTTTCTATGTAAACCTACAAAATTCCAAAAAAAAAATTAAAAATAATTTTTTTTAAAGTGAAAATTTTGGAAAAATTGAGCCAAAAATCCATTATATTTTTACAGGCATTGTATTCCGTTTTTTTAAACTTTTCTTACGTTCAGCGGCAAATTATGACATAATTAAACATAAAAAATTTTAGTTTTTGATTTTTAAGTCGCTAGAACCGATGCTAGAGTGCCCGACAATTAAGACGTCTAGCTCCGACCTTACTAGAAGAATTTTACGTACAGTATTTGTA
Source organism: Listronotus bonariensis (assembly GCA_014170235.1). Classification (NCBI taxonomy): domain Eukaryota; kingdom Metazoa; phylum Arthropoda; class Insecta; order Coleoptera; family Curculionidae; genus Listronotus; species Listronotus bonariensis. Next base: position 22,711 of record JACEGR010007705.1, read on the forward strand.
TAAACTACATACAATTTTTTTTGAAATATAGAAAGACTCTTTCATTAAAAAAAAATTATTATAATCAATAAAAATTAAAGCATTTACAGGTATCTCTGCCCTTAAACTGTTTATTGTTTTTGTTTAAAATCATTTTGTATATTTTTAGCTTAATTATTTTTTGGTTTTAGAACAAGAACTTCTTCAATCTCTACCTATAGCCGAACAGTGTAGTAGTGAAGAAGGGGACATTATAAAAACATTATATGAATCCAAACTTAAAAAGTATCATACCCCTATAGTAAAAATAATTGGAATAAATGCTCCTGATATATTTTTGAACAACAAACTAATCAGTGTTCCTCCCCAGCACATAAAATCTTTACCGTCTTCACCAAATATTCAGATAACACCTACTTCCATAAGTACTCCTATGATTTCAAAGAATAACGAAAAGAATTTAAAGAAAAATGACTCTAAGACTCAGGCTAGTGATAAAATGCAAGTTGATCCAATTGAGAACATAACATTTTATAAATTGCAAGAAAGTTTGGATTTGTATGTTTCGCAAGCTGAAATGTATTATTACAATTGTGATTATCAAAAATGTATAAATTTGACTGATCAGATACTAAAAAGGGATCCATATCATGATGGTTGTATGCCACTTCACATCTCTTGTCTAGTGGAGTTGAAACAAAGTAACAGTGAGTAAAGTAATTAGTGTTGAAATAAAAATACTTGCTGCTCAGTGTCAGTGTTCATTCTTTTTTAAAGACTATTGCACTGTAGCCTCCAAAGACATACAATACAGGGTGTTAAGAATTCAAGGTACAGTGTTGGTTAAATTAGGGTAAAGCTGCGCATTTCCCTAAACAAAACCGAAATTTTGCAAACAGAGATATTTTTTAAAACAAACGACACATTATCATTGCCACTTTTTCTGTTCTTTAAAATGATTTCACTAAATTTAAGATCCCACGTTTCGTCTTTATTGTTTTTTTTTTTTATCTTTGGACAAACCACGAAGGCTAAAAGCCTAAATACTAACGAACCGTGGGTGTCTTAAGCGAGGTAAGAGGGAGTTTGTTGACACGGGACTTAAATACTTGAAGATTTGGGGGAAGGAAAGACCTCCGCGGGCAGCAGATTCCACATCCTAGAAACTCTAGGGATAAAAGAACGAACAAAGTGGGAAGTTCGGGGCCCGTCCAGTTGGACCGTATAAGGATGCATACGCGCGGAACCACGAGTTTCTCTGTTGGGAACCGTAAGTGGAGGAACTATACTGGACAATTCTTCAGAGCAGAAGCCATGGAAGTACCTATAAAAGCGATAAATCCCCCACAGCCCGACGATGGGCAAGAGAGGGAAGCCTTTCTGTAAGTGAAGGATCGTTAATGAGACGAATAGCTCTTCTTTGAATAGAATCAAGAATGCTTAGGGTTGTGGAGGACGCCATGCCCCAGATATGAGAACAATATTCCAAGGGAGGTCGGATTTGGGACACATAAAGTGTATAAATTAGAAGCGGAAAAATACTTTTTGGCTCAAAAGAGAAATCCAAGCTTCTTTGAAGCTGCCGTGGCTATAGATACAATGTGTTTATGCCAGTTAAGGTTACTTTCAAAGGTGACGCCTACGAGATTGAAGGTGTCTTTGCTCTGTAAAACTTGGCCGCTCATAAGTAGAGGATAAGTATTTGATGACTCTTTTCGCGACAAGGAACATGATTGTGTTTTGGATGCATTAAAATGGACGAGATTTTTGGCGCCCCAATCCAATATTAAATTAAGATCCTGCGAAAGAGATATCTGCATCGCTCTGCGTTTGTTTTCCAAGTCGGGTTTAGTGATGGGTTTAGAAACCTGAAAACTGGAGTGAAGGGTACTATCGTCGGCGAAACTATGAATGGAATTAGTTGTGGACGAGAGAAGGTCGTTGATGTGAAGAAGAAACAATGTTGGTGCCAGAACTGAGCCCTGAGGGACTCCAGCATTTACTTGGTAAAAGCTTGAAGAATGGCCGTCCAAAATAACTGATATGTGGAATTTAGAATTAAAATACGAGTTTATTTAGTTTAAAACCAAATATTCCTCCTATTTAAAAAAAACCAAATTGATGATGGTGGCTCAAAGATGAAACGTCGGATCTTAAATTTAGTAACATCATTGTATGGAACAAAAAAGTTAACAAGAGGCATTTAGAGTTATTACTAATAAACTGTTTTTAAAGGCATTTTCGGAAGCATTAAACAGCTTAAACGTGAATATCTAGTACCCTTCACTCCAGTTTTCAGGTTCCTAAACCCATCACTAAACCTGACTTGGAAAACAAACGCAGAGCGATGCAGATATCTCTTTCGCAGGATTCTTAATTTAATATTACATTGGGGCGCTAAAAATCTCGTCCATTTTAATGCATCCAAAACACAATCATGTTTCTTGTCGCGAAAAGAGTCATCAAATACTCATCCTCCACTTATGAGCGGCCAAGTTTTACATGAGCAAAGACACCTTTAATCTTGTGGGCGTCACATTTGAAAGTAACCTTAACTGGCATAAACACATTGTATCTATAGCCACGGCAGCTTTAAAAAAGCTTGGATTTCTCTTTCGAGCCAAAAAGTATTTTTCCCCTTCTAATTTATACACTTTATATGTGTCCCAAATCCGACCTCCTTGGAATATTGTTCTCATATCTGGGGCATGGCGTCCCCCACAACCCTAAGCATTCTTGATTCTATTCAAAGAAGAGCTATTCGTCTCATTAATGATCCTTCACTTACAGAAAGGCTTCCTCTCTTGCACATCGTCGGGCTGTGGAGGATTTATCGCTTTTTTATAGGTACTTCCATGGTTTCTGCTCTGAAGAATTGTCCAGTATAGTTCCTCCACTTACGGTTCCCAACAGAGAAACTCGTGGTTTCGCGCATATGCATCCCTATACGGTCCAACTGGACAGGCCCCGAACTTCCCACTTTGTTCGTTCTTTTATCCCTAGAGTTTCTAGATTGTGGAACCTGCTGCCCGCGGAGGTCTTTCCTTTCCCCCAAATCTTAAAGTATTTAAGTCCCGTGTCAACAAACTCCCTCTTACCTCGCTTAGGACACACACGGTACGTTAGTATTTTGGCTTTTAGCCTTCGTTGTTTGTCCAAAGATTAAAAAAAAAATCTAGAAAATAGTTGCCCAGAGCCAGAGTATACAAAGTATACCTTTTTTGTGTAGAAAGCATAGGATAGTTTATTCAGATGGTACATACACAGTAGGACAAAAAAGTTGGGATGTTTTAGAGAAATTTCAGTGGTGTAGTATCGTAACCCCTAGATACTGAGTTTTATTAAAATATTTAAAATATTTTTTCACTTTGACATCTGGTATCTTTCTTATTATCAAATCTTGGATATAGGTATGTTTTGTTAAATCTTAATATTTTGGCATAAGGAATCTGGGCTAAGATTCTGTAAAAAACACAAAGAAAGAGATCTCTTTGTATTTCATTAAATGTCAAATTATCGATTCTATAACCACTTTTGGTCATGATCAACCCAATTGAACGGGAACCGAAGTTAAAAAGAAAAAGCTCACAAATATATATGTTTTTTTAGCATTTATCTTTGTCTTTAACTCTTTAAAATATTTTTTCTTTTCTAGCAGAAAAGCAGAAACTGAAAACCTCTATTACAGAATACAACTTTTGAAAGAAATAACGATTTCTTTCCTTTCTCTATCTCTATTTTCCTTTTCCTTATGTTCCTTACAGAATCTTAGCCTGTGTACCACTAATTAGCTAACACCCTGTAAAGTTAAGCTATTTCTGTAATTTAATTATTTTTTTAGAACTATTTTCACTTGCACATACTCTGGTTGACTTATACCCAAATCTGGCTATATCATGGTTTGCAGTTGGATGTTACTATTACATAATTGGTAAGAACTTTAAATGGTGATTACAATAATCTTTAAATTTATAAATACCGATTGAGATTGTTAATTAACTTTAATCTTATCTTTATATTTTGTAATATACCGGGTTTTGCTCCGTCGAGCGGGACATCAGGGAATCCCATGTAAATTTTGAAGTAGTCAAATATTGGCTCCCCTAATTATTTTAGAAAAAAATGCTATTAGGATTTATTGAAGACCATAGTAAGTTCCACCCAAAATAAAAATTTGAGCATTTTTCAACCAACCAGTAAAGAGTAAACTGCTCAATACTTCTGCAACGTAGTATCTCATTATGCACCCTGTATTCTAGAAATCAACAATAAAAACACCATGTCGATTTATCAGTGACAATTTAGATCATTAATTTATAATGTCATTGCCAAAATTGAATTATTTTATACGGGAATTTCAAAAAGAATCCTCGCATTTCATTTTAGTTTACAGCTAATTTCAACACATGCACTCACAGTTACGCAAGACAATAAAACAAATTTTTCTACATTTAGAAATCAATTTATGACGAAAATATCAGGATTTAATCAAATGCTCAAATATTCCTCTATTAACTGCCAGACAATAACCCAAACGATTATAAAACTCATTTCTTAGGTTGGCTAGTTGGTACATCGATATTCTGGTAAATTTTCATGTTTTATTGGTAGCTTAGTTTTTAAATGTGCCCATAGAAAAAATCGTTTGGCGAAAGATCACGTCGATTTTCTTCACAATTGCAATTATTGATTACTGTGCCTGTAGTTTCAAATTTTTTATTGTCCGTTCTATTGTCGATTTACTTGGTATTGGCCTATTGGGAAAATAGGCTGCAAACATGTCCGCTACTCTTTGATAACTATCTCCCTGGTAAAACCATTTTATAATAGTGATTTTTTCTTAATTTAAGTAGTTCATTATTTAAAAATGATGTGACATTGATCTGACAACTTGAGAGTAAGAGGTTAAATAATTTTTCTAGTATTTTATTATAAACTTCTAATAATACAAGGCGCATAAGAAGATAGGAGATTCGTAACTTATTTTAGCATTTATCTCGTAGCTGGAGGACTGTAAAGAGCTGAAATTTGTACACTGGGTACAACTTTTCATGCTCTTTAAAAAATCCTAATAATATTTTCTTCTAAATTAATTAGGGAGCCAATATTGGACCACTTCAAAATTTACATGGGATTCCCTATGTCCCGCTCGACGGAGCAACACCCGGTATTTGCATAGTACCGCTAAATATGTAAACCTACTAATTTTTTTTAGGTAAAAGTGATTATGCCCGAAGATATTTAGCAAAAGCTACTTGTCTAGATAGACTTTTTGGTCCTGCTTGGTTAGCATATGGACATTCTTTTGCCATTGAAAATGAACATGATCAGGCCATGGCCGCGTATTTTAAAGCTTCACAGCTTATGAAAGGGTACATTTTAATATCCTTCTTTTATCACTACCATAATAACAATTTCTTGTATTTGTAGATGTCATTTACCTCTTCTCTACATTGGTCTAGAATGTGGTTTAACAAATAATGTAAGACTAGCCGAAAAATTCTTCCAACAGGCACAAAACATTGCTCCTGAAGATCCGTTTATAATGCATGAGAAAGGTGTTATATGTTTCCAAAACCAAGAGTAAGCACTTTTTGTAAAATATATGAAAAAAAATAGTGCATTTTATATTGCAGGATGTCAGGACTCTGACAAAGCTTATTTATTTGTTACCAATAAAACTTACTTCACATTTTAAAAATATTTTGATGTACAGGGTGTCCCATTTTGGTTGTCCCTTATGGGAAACTTGGAAACCATAAGAGATATTAAAAATCTGAAACCCCATCCTCAAGCTCTTTTTTGGAGAAAACATTTATGGTAAAAACAGATCATCGTTATCGCAAAGCGTTTCAGAGATACAGGGTGATTCTCGATTTTTTCACTTTTGAAAAGGCCCTGTAGCTTTGTTCTTATTACATATACGAGAAAACTAATTGCACATTATAAAGACACTTTTTTCCATAGAATCCAGTGGCGTAGCGAAAAATTTTTTTGAGCTGTCATTTTTGACATATGACCCAAACATGTTTTTTTTATTAGGGACACCCTATAAATGATAAGGTAATTAAATTGCTTGTTTTTTCTGATTAAAATAATATATCATAGTAGGTGGTTTAATACATTTTTACGTCAAATATTGGAAAAATTATAATTTTAAAGACGCATTGCGGCTTCTATCTGTTTTTTAAATTGTTTTATATTTTTGTTTTAAAAGGAATCTGTCATCCCTTAGCTCAGGAGACCTTAAGGAAATGTATAGGTATTAAAAGGCCTAAACCAATAATCAAAGAAAATACAGGGTGTTCCATTTAAAATAAGAAATTTTTGGAGGTTTCAATTTTTCCACTGTTTTCTCGACATCCTGTATAATCATAATTAATAAAATGTACAAATATGATCTATTAGGTAATTACCTGCCTAGACAACTTCAATAAAATTCGAAATTGGGAAAATTATTGAAAATATCATGGTTTTTCGATTTTTCAAAAGAAAACTAATATTTCCTAATTTTAAAGATTTAACCCTATGTTACCCATAACGAAAAAGTATTAGATTGTTAAGAGAAATTTAACAAAAATATAAAATACAGGGTGGTCAAATTAAAAGAAAAACATAACTTTATATCGTCACGCTTTTGTGGGTAACCCTGTATACATATAATGTTTTTAAATGTAAAGTTTATGCGTGGCTATACGCCTACGAAAAATTTAATGAAAAAGTTTTATGGATAACGAGTAAATAAGCTTTTTAAAACTTTTGACTCACCCTGTATTTTTTAAATTCTGTGACTATTGCTTAAGAGTTCTACTTTGAAGAAAATGTTACCTCAATATATACAGAATATTTTTTTAGCTATGAAACTGCTGAAGGCCACTTTCGAGATGCCTTAGACAAGATTAAAAGAATAAAAGGGGGCCCATACCATCCACATGGGCTCCATTGTTAAATAACTTAGGACATACTTGTAGGAAACTTAAGAAGTTCGATGAAGCTTTAGACTTCCACAATAAGGTATTTAAGAAAAATAACTGTTTCTTTTAAAATATTATTTAAATTATTAAACTTATTATTTTAACGGTTAGGCCTTGTTGTTACATCCCCAATCAGCTAGTACTTTTTCCGCAATTGCGTATGTTCATGTACTAATGGAAAATTACGACGAAGCAGTGGACTGGTTCCATAAAGCATTAGCCTTAAAGAGGGATGACACATTTAGTACTACTATGCTAAATTATGTTATAGAACAATGGGCTGAAGATAAATCGCCGTTCACAGGTAACTTTTTAGCGTCTTAAACCATACAGGGTGTTAAACATTCGAGGGACACTATTAGGATTTCGGGAACAGTAAGAGATACAGGGTTGGTTGTTGGGGCGGAGGTGCACATTTTCATGTTTGACAATATTTAGTTTTAAAATTTAAAAACTTTCAGCCATTCTGGACTTATCCTGAAAAAAAAAACGAAATTTTGCAGAAACAGCTTTTTTTCTTGGTTTTATTTAAAGAGATATTGTGACGTTGGATTTTGGAATTACATATAGGGCCTACTTTACGTCACTGGGCAAATGTACCATATGGAACTATCTTCTTGGGACAATGAGACCGGTGGACCATCAAAACTAACTATGCATTTTTTTAAAACCAACTTAACTTATTTGTCTAACTAAATTTAGTACGGGCATACCCCCACTAGAGGTAGCCCGTAAGGGGCTTTTCTAAAACTTTAACTTTATACTTGACTTTACTAACTACTTCTTATCTAATCTAAAAAACCAAAAATCCCCTATTTAAAAAACAAAGTTGATGATGACGGCTTAAAGACGAAACGTCGGGTTTCAAATTTAATAACATCGTTTTATAAAACTGAAAAAATGGCAATGACAATGTGTCTATTTGTTTTTAAATATCTCTTCAAATAAACTTTAAAAAAAAATAAAAACTGTTTCACAAAATTTCGTTTTTCTTTGAATAATTACGGAATGGCTGCAAATTGTTAAATTTTTAAAACAAAGTATTGTTAAGCATAAAAATAAGTAACTTTGCCACCATTTAACCAACCCTGTATCTCTTAAAGTTCCCGAGATCCTAAGGGTGAATTTGTAACACCCTGTATTTAGATCCTTAGATAGCTTTAATATCTAGTTCGAACTTTTAGCTAATAAAGGTCTCCTAATCAAACTTATATTATTTTAGATTGCCCTGAGGATATCCCAAAATATATACCAAAGCCAAGAAATGTATCAGTTGCAAATAATGCATCATCATTTTTGGACATTGGCTCTAATATGTCACTAGCAACAAATGAAACTCATAATGAATCTGCAGACATGAGTATAGATTTGTAAAAACAATCTTGTATATATTTATTAATTTTTATACAAATTAGGTTTCATAATACCCAGTGGCGGCTATTCAGGTGTAGTAAGTAAAGTGCCACTTCACCAAAAATAAATAATAAAACATAAAAAAACATTACTATTATTCAATTCATTTTTCTCATTTCAATTCCTTATTTGTAAAATTCGCCATGAAAAATCTGGCATATAAATTAACCGCTGGCGCGAGTCGCTTTCCTCCGCTTTCGGCAACGCGACATCGCAATCCGCGATCAGCAAGTGTAGTGCAAATATAAAACGGACAGAAGTATACATCTCATGCGGGTTTTTGTTTACGCTTTGACGCTCCGTTGCCATGACAACGCTATACTTGCCAGCGTCAGAATCGCGGGTGGGAGTATCAGGTGTATTGCTTGGTTAATCGCTAGCTTTAAAAGATAGTATAGGTTTTGGTCGTTTCGTTGGTTTCCACGTATTATTTCGATGGTTTCCGTTTGAGTATTATTCGCGACAGTGATTTTTCACAGGAAGAAATTAAAGGACAGTACAGAGCGCTTCTCTATGAAATATTAGATCATATTTTGATGGAAATGGAAATAAGATTCGAAGATTGTTACAAACTACAATTTCTTTGTCTTGCTGATACTGCAAAGTTTGGCCAGTGTAACCAAACTTTTCTCACTGATTCTTTTCAAAATTTATTGGACACATATGCCGAATCATTTCCAAAAATCAGCGGCTCAAAAATAAACTTGACCTAATGTTTGCTGATGAAAGTTATTTCATTGCAGCAGTTAGTGAAACAAGTTGGCGCAAATAAAGGCATTTTTACCGAGGAGTAGAAACTTTTTTCCCTTACTTTTAACGATACCGTCGACAAGCGTGTCAGTGGAACGGAGTTTTTCTTGTCTTAAGCATTTAAAAACTTTCTTAAGAAAACTCTACCCCAGATAGACTTTTATCTTTGGACAATATTTCAATTCAAAAGGAGCTTCTGCAGGAACTGATAAAAACTCAACCATTTTATGAAGATATAATTGATAAATTTGCTGCATTAAAAGATAGAAGGATTGATTTGGTGTATAAAATTTAGGTTAGTTTAGATGTTAAGACTTTTTACTTAGACTTTTGATAGTTGAGTATTTTCAATTTTGCTAAAATGCGCTTTTTTCCCTTCCTGCACTACACCTCTTTTTAGACTCGCGAGTCGCCACTGATAATACCTTTTTTTTTACTGACTAGCTCTGTATAAACTTACAACAATGTCAAATTAAAGCTGATTGGCAACACGGAATCCGCTGAGATTCTATAATAGTGAAAAAAATTAAAGGATACAAAAAAATCATTTAAAATAAAAATCGTGTTTCTTTATTTTTTTTTAATGTAATCGAATAAAACAAAAAAATGGCTATATGAATTGAATCAAAACGTTGTGGGATTTTTGTAGGCATATTGAACTGTAAAAGACACATCACTGGTTTTCTGGATATTTTTAATTCAGCGCCTGATTATCCCAAAAGCCACAAAAGGCATTTTTTTGATTTTTAAAATTAACTTAAAATAAAGGGTTTTTTTTTTTTTTTTATCTTTTTGACATCCCACGAAGGTCTATGCCTAAATACCAGAGTACCGTGGGTGTCGGGTTATTAGATGTTTAACCCATCGTTCCCCCTGTTCCGTCAACGTTGTCCAAGCACTGAAACATGCAGTTGCATTTCACAGCACCTTTTAGACAACGCGGTAGTGCCACCACGGACGTTATTTTTAAATAACTACTACCTAAATATGTCTCCCCGCTGGGAATCGAACCGCCGACCTCTGGCTTCGAAGATCAAAGCTCTGTCCTCTAGGCCACGGGGGTGTTTTTAGGTTGGATAGAACAATTCGTCGTACTGTGGATAGATTTCGTACCACGTACTCTTTACACGATGTGAAAACATCACTACGACGAAGGAATGTGCGTAATGAAAGAAATATTGCCGCTGTGCGTGAAAGTGTGGAAGAGAATCCAAAGTTATCCATTCGTCGTCGGTCGCAACAAGTTGGGCTCTGTCCGTCAACTACCTGGCAAATTTTGCGGAAAGATCTTGATCTATACCCCTATAAGATCCAACTGGTGCAAGAATTAAAGCCGCAGGATCATGGCTTGCGTCGTCGTTTCGCTAACTGGGCATTAGGACAGCTGGAAGGTGACCCGTTGTTTTATCGTAAGATTCTGTTTAGCGACGAGGCTCATTTTTGGCTTTCTGGTTTTGTGAATAAACAAAATTGCCGGATATGGTGTGATGCTAATCCACAGGAAATCCAACAGACTCCATTACATTCAGAAAAAGTGACCGTGTGGTGTGGTTTACATGCTAATGGGATCATCGGACCTTATTTTTTTAAAAATGAGGCTGGACAGAACGTTACGGTCAATGGAGAACCTTACCGAACCATGATTCATGAATATTTGTTTTAAAATATGGATGATATTGATCCAGACGAGATGTGGATGCAACAGGATAGCGCTACATGCCACACGGCGAACGAAACTATCGCCTTGTTGCAAACAAGGTTTGGCGACAAATTAATTTAGAGAAATGGACCTGTTACCTATCCACCCAGATCCTAGATTATTTTCTGTGGGGCTACGTCAAGTCGTTAGTGTATGCTGATAAACCAGCAACGATAGAAGCCTTAGAAGCCAACATTACTCGTGTTATTCATGATATACGACCGGAAGTACTCGAAAAAGTCACTCAAAATTGGACTAAAAAGAATAGCCTATCTGGTAGACTGCCGCGGTGGCTACATGCCGCAAATAATTTTTAAACGTTAATGTAATAAGTTGTTCTTTTACATAGCATTATGTTTTTGATCACAATATAGTATTTACTTTCATAGTTTTTATAGATTAAAGTTATATCATCGTTAAAAAAACACCCTTTAAAAATTAAACCATAGCCGATTTGTGTGAAGACTCTATTTAAGATTTTAAAACCCTCCTTAATTTTCTTGTGCAATCAGCGGTTGCTGGGTATTGATGGTTAAAGACAAAAAGGTAATTTTTTTGTTCAAAGTTCCATATCTCAGCGAGAAGTGGTCGTATTGAACTTTTAAAAAAGATAAATAAAGGTATGTCCTAAAAGTTTTGGCACCACGCCTCAGTTGACGACAACATCTTGGTATACGAAGAAGCTGTGCTTGAGAGTTATTTGGGGCACTTACGTCTCTTTCGATATTTAAGACCATTCCTCCTCAATTCCAACGATATCGTACTCTTAGAAGATCTGTATTGCCTAGCCAGTCTCCTCGTTGACATTCCAATCTGGTTTTTTGCTCTTCTCACCAATCTCTCTGACCTCTGTGCGGTAAATGCACGTGGTCTTCCACTTTTTGGGAGATTCAGACATGGTATTCCCTGCTCGCACTCCGCTATTGTTCTATAAATGGTTCTGCGTGAAATGTTTTCATTCTGGAATATTCGACAGATTTCAGCTTTGGGTATCCGCCCAACTAACTTGTAGATACTTTTTTCTTATTTCTAATTTATACGACATCTTAAAGCGAAAACTTCAAAATAAATAAATCTCAACTGACAGTAAATAAAGTAAATAAACTTTTGTTTTCTAAAGGCAACTTGATATTATTTTTGTTTTTGTTAAAATTAAAGACAATGAGTTTTGTGCCAAAACTTTTAGGACATACGTTAGTTTCACCAATTTTAGACGCCGTAGTTACTAATACAATAATTTTAAATTGTGATCTTGTAAATATTTTTTGTCGTTTATTAATTTTTGTAATAAAGTAATACATTTATTCGACCATTTTGTTTTTTATTTTTTCAAATTATGGAGATATTTAAAATGTTAGTTTCCAAGCAGGTTTAAATAAATTATTAAAAATGTAAAAAAAAAACATTTTTTTCTTTAACCTTTTTAGATTGAAACTAGCAATGCTATTAGTATTAGCATTAAAGTAACATACCTACGGATAAGAAAAACCATGGATGCTAAAATTTTCGTACCGCTTTGGCGTCGGCAGGCTTGTCATTTTGCCAGTTTACACTTTAAATGCGTCGGTCGAAGCCTCGCCTCGTGTAACATCAGCGGTGGGGAGACACGTAAGCTTACTGAAATGACTAAATGGCGGTATTTCAGCGGGAACGAATAAAATTATATTGGGAGCTTTCGCATGACCTGTCCTTAAATCGGCTATTCCATGATAACTCTTATAATTTCCTTACTCTATGGTATTAGGGACCGATCCTATACCTTATAATTTTTTTGTTACATATTGCCATATTTAGTTTTAACCACCAATATTTTTTTTTAAATATTTTATAAATTAAAAGCCCAAAAATAGTTTTTGTTCCTATTAAAATCAAAAGCTATAGAATTAAAAGAATAATACTATACAACCTTTTGCACAAATTTAATTGTAAGAATTTCACTTAGGTATATCACGACATTTATTGAGGGGAATTTTTTGCCGGCGTTGTACATTTAATTTACTGGCATTGCCAACACTCTTTAATGGCAAGGCATTGGCAAAAAGGTATCAAAAAGACGCGAAAGTGGGCAATTGGCCGTTATTAGGCCACGTGTGTGCAGATAAAGTGATGGCATCCGTCATTAATAAGTTATTGGCAAAAAATGCGTTTAAGATGATGGCATCCATCATTAATAAGTTATTGGCAAAAGATAACAAAAAGACACGAAAGTGGGCAAATGCAGATACTCCCAAGCAGCAAGCTGACGTCTTATTGACGAAAATTGTCGCATATACTTTTTTTTAAAAGCTAAAATGATGCGATATTTTATTTGAAAATTAAAATAGGAAAAACTCCTTACTGCATGCAATTTCCTTGCAATGCAAAGTACCATCTCTCGGAACACTGTCCAACTTGAGATGCAGATTTTTACACTAGCCGAAGATATTTCTTTCAAAGCTAAGTGAGATCACCTACCGCAGACCGCTCTCGAATTATTTTTGTCTAATGGGTACGGTTTAGACGATAAAAAGCGAAGATATTGCAGAAACGTAGTAGTTTATTGTCCATTACGCCATCTATCGGTATGTCAAAAACTATTAAATATATATAATATTTTTTATTAACACGTCTTTAAAACTTTTAATAAAGTTTTAAACAAAATGTTTACAGCTCCTAACAGTCTACTTGAATATCTTGCCTCTCGACTAGCCATCACCAATTAATCACACAACACACACTTATTAGGTAATGAATACATTTAATTATGTCTATTAAAAAACTCTTTTCTTTAAAAAAGAAACTAAAAAGCTAGAAAACCACGTAGAAAACAAATGCACAAAGCGGTCACCTTCGGTCGAAATTAACGTAGCTAATTTTACCATCATTTTATTTTTATTCGCTCCAAAATACATAATAAACATTTTGTTTGACCTAATTTTTATTTGCATGATTTTTAACAATAAAATGTTATGAAAAGGCCATTTCCTTTAAATTATGTAAAAACATAAAATAATGTTGTTTAGCTGCCATTATAAATAAAAACAGATCAAAAAATTGCTTTAATGTTAGTTAAATACCAATGTTAATAATATGGTTTAAAAAGTATGAATATGCGTTGAAGGTTTGCCTTCAAAAATCCAATATTTATTTGCCTGCAACAAAACGCGTGCTTTATTTAATCAGGATTGGTATGCCGCCATTTTTGTATGCTTGCCGGCAATTCGCCTGCATGTAAAATTTATTGGCAATTAAGTGTTTATTTAGGTTGACTTTTTAATGCGTATAAGATGTTGGCATAATATTGCCACCAATTGCCAATGCTTTACCATCAATGCCAATATGAAAAATGTACATTGCCGGCAAATTAATAAACACCCCATATAACATTTTTTGCCGGCGTTGTACATTTAATTTACTGGCATTGCCAACACTCTTTAATGGCAAGGCATTGGCAAAAAGGTATCAAAAGACGCGAAAGTGGGCAATTGGCCGTTATTAGGCCACGTGTTGCAGATAAAGTGATGGCATCCGTCATTAATAAGTTATTGGCAAAAAAATGCGTTTAAGATGATGGCATCCATCATTAATAAGTTATTGGCAAAAGATAACAAAAGACACGAAAGTGGGCAAATGCAGATACTCCCAAGCAGCAAGCTGACGTCTTATTGACGAAAATTGTCGCATATACTTTTTTAAAAGCTAAAATGATGCGATATTTTATTTGAAAATTAAAAATAGGAAAACTCCTTACTGCATGCAATTTCCTTGCAATGCAAAGTACCATCTCTCGGAACACTGTCCAACTTGGAGATGCAGATTTTTACACTAGCCGAAGATATTTCTTTCAAAGCTAAGTGAGATCACCTACCGCAGACCGCTCTCGAATTATTTTTGTCTAATGGGTACGGTTTAGACGATAAAAAGCGAAGATATTGCAGAAACGTAGTAGTTTATTGTCCATTACGCTATCTATCGGTATGTCAAAAACTATTAAATATATATAATATTTTTTATTAACACGTCTTTAAAACTTTTAATAAAGTTTTAAACAAAATGTTTACAGCTCCTAACAGTCTACTTGAATATCTTGCCTTCCTCGACTAGCCATCACCAATTAATCACACAACACACACTTATTAGGTAATGAATACATTTAATTATGTCTATTAAAAACTCTTTTCTTTAAAAAGAAACTAAAAGCTAGAAAACCACGTAGAAAACAAATGCACAAAGCGGTCACCTTCGGTCGAAATTAACGTAGCTAATTTTACCATCATTTTATTTTTATTCGCTCCAAAATACATAATAAACATTTTGTTTGACCTAATTTTTATTTGCATGATTTTTAACAATAAAATGTTATGAAAAGGCCATTTCCTTTAAATTATGTAAAAAACATAAAATAATGTTGTTTAGCTGCCATTATAAATAAAACAGATCAAAAAAATTGCTTTAATGTTAGTTAAATACCAATGTTAATAATATGGTTTAAAAAGTATGAATATGCGTTGAAGGTTTGCCTTCAAAATCCAATATTTATTTGCCTGCAACAAAAACGCGTGCTTTATTTAATCAGGATTGGTATGCCGCCATTTTTGTAT
This sequence comes from Listronotus bonariensis, assembly GCA_014170235.1. Lineage (NCBI taxonomy): Eukaryota > Metazoa > Arthropoda > Insecta > Coleoptera > Curculionidae > Listronotus > Listronotus bonariensis. The sequence continues at coordinate 38,106 of JACEGR010007705.1, forward strand.
GCTGCCGGCAATTCGCCTGCATGTAAAATTTATTGGCAATTAAGTGTTTATTTAGGGTTGACTTTTTAATGCGTATAAGATGTTGGCATAATATTGCCACCAATTGCCAATGCTTTACCATCAATGCCAATATGAAAAATGTACATTTGCCAGCAAATAGTGTTTGCTGGGTACCACTTTTTATTTTGTGGACCTGTGCAGTTATTGCATGGTTTTATTTATGGAAAAGATCTATGTATTTGTGTTATTTAAGATCCTTGCGTTACTCAAAGCAATGTACTGATTTTTGCATATCTACAGGGAGCATCGATAAAATATGTTTCCTCTTTACCACCCTGTAAGTTCAAATCTGAGATATTTAGGCCAGTTCCCAAAAACTTTCATGTTTGATTTCTTTTAATAAACACGTCCCTGGATTATATCACAATATTACAAAAAAAAACGAGTTCAGCCAATTTCGAAAGAAAAAAACTCGAACTAAAATGCTAAAAAGGAGTATACGCCGAATCCTCATAAACAAAAGTTTATGGTTATAGAACCCTTAATCTAATAGAGAGATGCTAGCGAGATCTTCTCCAAAATTACCATAATAAAATCTTTTTTTATCTTCTAGCCTTCCCTTTACACACCACGTATCTGGCGTTGGCAACGTTTATCTTCGACTTCTGATGTTCTATCACCCTGTGACCCGCAAGAGCAGGGCAAAAATCCCTGCTAAGCGCCGTCAGCACTAGACCAGCAGGAAAGCAGTGGAAGACTTTCGCTTTTTTTTTTTTTTTCATTCTATAGTACGGAGCAAAAAGAGGCTACTTTTTTTAATGTTAAACTCATAAAATTCGTACTTAGAGCACACATAGGTACTCTGGTATTTACTAGATGTAATTTTTAGTGGGGTCATGTGTGGCTCCCCTAATTGTTTTGAAGAAAAATTCTATTGAAGTTTATTGAAGAGCATGCAAATCTACGTCCATGGTAAAAACTTTTTAGATTTTCGGTTAACCCATTTTGCTGGTTAGATGCTAATATATTTTTAAAAATTGTTACATTATTATCGCCTCATATGTATGAACAAACAATAAAAATAGCCAGTTGACTACGATTTTTTGATAATAATAAAGCACTAAATTTTAAAATGACAACGTAATGTCACGCTAACTGGTATTTTTATTGTTGTTCATAAATATGAGGCGATAATAATGTAACAATTTTAAAAATATATTAGCATCTAACTAGCAAACGGGTTAACCGAAAAATCTAAAGTTTTACCATGGACGTAGATTTGCATGCCCTTCAATAAACTTTAATAGAATTTTTCTCTAAAATAATTAGGGAGCCAATAATTGACCCATTAAAATTACATGGGATTTCCTATGTCCCGCCCGGCCGTCACTGGGACTATGTACCATATGGAACTATCTTTTGGGACAATGAGACCGGTGGACCATCACAACTAACTTTGCATTAAAAACCAGCTTAACTTATTTGACTAATTAAATTTAGTACGGGCATATCCCTAGGGATGAAGCCCGTACGGGGCTTTAACTCAAACTTTAACTCTTTACTTGACTTTACTAACTACTTCTTATCTGATAAACCAATCAATCCCCCGTCTTAAAATTTTGTTCTCTTTAAATATTAAATTTTTCAGTATTTGTTTTGCATTTCTAGGCAACTCTGCTTGTTTAATGTTTTTGTTTTATTATTATAAGAGTAACCTAGAAAATTGTTTGATTTCTACTTTTTAAACCTTGACACTTCACGTATTGTTTTATGTACCAAATTTCCCAATGTTAAGTAACCCAATTATATTTCTTAAATTTCCCAAAAAAATGTATATGTATATTTTTAAAATTCCCAAAATGCTTTATACGGGATTTTTCTATACCACTGTATTACCTCATTAACGAAATTCAAGCAAAACCTAGGTGTTGTCTCAGATAAGAGGAGGAAGGAAGCATTATTACAACCCCTCATTTAAAGAACTTCCCTCCCAGACTAAAAACTACATCGGCTATCGATTTGTGGCGGCGCGGCGCCGCTCCCCCTTCGCCCCCGATTGCGTCCTTGGCTGGAGCCCATCCTGCTGGAGTCGCTCTATCTAGGGGTTTGTATGTAACGGCCGCTTCAAATTCGGGATTTTGCAAGGGGTAAGCAGAGGCGCCGTCGCTTATGGTATAATAGAAATTCGGGGTAAAATAGCTTTGCTTCGCCTGAGGGATTTTCCTATCAAATAAATATGGATTTGGAAAATAACTTTACAGGAACGCTTTGCACATATTTTATAAAAATTGATCTAGGCAAAACTTTAGAAATACTGTTCTTTTATTTATTAGGGAATATTTTTGTAAACGAATAACGAAATCTTAAATTACTAATTTATACCCAAATTATACTTCTGTCATTATTAATGAAAATTCATAGCAGATCTACTAGCATTTTGAATTTAAATATTAAATGCGCGATATATTTATTTAAATGCCGCGTTACGTCACTAGGCACCAAAAAATATGTCATATGGTCATCTCTGATTAAAAAAATAATTAATTTTCTACTCCTTATTGGAACAAATTTTAAAAAAGGAATCCAAAATAGGGTTTTTAAAACATACCGACAAATCAGGCAAATTTAAAATACCAAAATTCAATGACTGTTTTCTATAATTCTATTTTTTCAAATCTTTTCCCAGCAAACACTATTTGCCGGCAATGTACATTTTTCATATTGGCATTGATGGTAAAGCATTGGCAATTGGTAGCAATATTATGCCAATATCTTATACGCATTAAAAAGTCAACCCTAAATAAACACTTAATTGCCAATAAATTTTACATGCAGGCGAATTGCCGGCAGCATACAAAAATGGCGGCATACCAATCCTGATTAAATAAAGAACGCGTTTTTGTTGCAGGCAAATAAATATTGGATTTTTGAAGGCAAACCTTCAACGCATATTCATACTTTTAAACCATATTATTAACATTGGTATTTAACTAACATTAAAGCAATTTTTTTGATCTGTTTTATTTATAATGGCAGCTAAACAACATTATTTTATGTTTTTTTACATAATTTAAAGGAAATGGCCTTTTCATAACATTTTATTGTTAAAAATCATGCAAATAAAAATTAGGTCAAACAAAATGTTTATTATGTATTTTGGAGCGAATAAAAATAAAATGATGGTAAAATTAGCTACGTTAATTTCGACCGAAGGTGACCGGTTTGTGCATTTGTTTTCTACGTGGTTTTCTAGCTTTTTAGTTTCTTTTTAAAGAAAAGAGTTTTTAATAGACATAATCAGTGGCGCATTTACCAAAAGGCTGAGTAGGCTGAAGCCTATGGCGGCGTTTTTAGGGGGCGGCACTTTTTTAGGGGGCGGCAGATTTAGTACTTATAAATAATTTGGTGGATTTAAAAGATTTGGAACTTTATTTAGTACGTAAAATTGAAAATGAGGACCTTTTTTTGTCTTCAAAATTAATTAGGAAAGAAAAAAGATAAACAAAGGGGCGGCGAAAATAAAATAGCCTACGGGCGGCAAATTTGTAAATGCGCCTCTGGACATAATTAAATTTATTCATTACCTAATAAGTGTGTGTTGTGTGATTAATTGGTGATGGCTAGTCGAGAAGGCAAGATATTAAAGTAGACTGTTAGGAGCTGTAAATAACATTTTGTTTAAAACTTTATTAAAAGTTTTAAAGACGTGTTAATAAAAATATTATATATATTTAATAGTTTTTTTGACATACCGATAGATGGCGTAATGGACAATAAACTACTACGTTTCTGCAATATCTTCGCTTTTTATCGTTTAAACCACCCATTAGACAAAAATAATTCGAGAGCGGTCTGCGGTAGGTGATCTCACTTAGCTTTGAAAGAAAAGTCTTCGGCTAGTGAAAAATCTGCATCTCCAAGTTGGACAGTGTTCCGAGAGATGGTACTTTGCATTGCAAGGAAATTGCATGCAGTAAGGAGTTTTTTCCTATTTTAATTTTCAAATAAGATATCGCATCATTTTAGCTTTTAAAAAAAAGTATATGCGACAATTTTCGTCAATAAGACGTCAGCTTGCTGCTTGGGAGTATCTGCATTTGCCCACTTTTGTGTCTTTTTGTTATCTTTTTGCCAATAACTTATTAATGATGGATGCCATCATCTTAAACGCATTTTTTGCCAATAACTTATTAATGACGGATGCCATCACTTTATCTGCAACACGTGGCCTAATAACGGCCAATTGCCCACTTTCGCGTCTTTTGATACCTTTTTGCCAATGCCTTGCCATTAAAGAGTGTTGGCAATGCCAGTAAATTAAATGTACAACGCCGGCAAAAAATGTTATATGGGTTGACAACCGATTTTTTAAAATTATAAATATTGGAGCTATTTACATAATTTCCGGAATCAAGAACTTTTCAAAGAGAATAGACAAGGATAGAGGATCAATCGCCGTTTCGAAAAGTGGCACAATTTGAAGAAAGGGTCTGCGGGATGGCAGGGCATGCGCATACGCACTCCAATGTCAAAATCGGCGGTATATTCAAAAACATTGATTTATTGAGTAAATATACATAAAACATTAATAAAAAGTGTGAAATGTGGTAATTACTGAAATTTATTAATAATTTAATGACTAAATATTGGTAATTTAGTGCTAATGGTGTATTAAAATCTATTTGGTAGAAGTCTATTTTTTTCTTAGATTGGAATAGGTTAATGTGGAAAAATATATATAAATTTTAGGGAAATAAGAACTAAAAATGAAAATCTAAATAGAATTATTTCTTGAAAACTAAACTTTTATTGTGAAATTACATATTTAGCATAAAGAATGGTTGTAAAATGTAAAAGAAGTGTATAACTTTAAGAAATATATGAAAATAGCACGCTTAAACTTACCAACCAAATAAATTATAGATTTATTTTGATCCTATTTAGTTGAAAGGTATTATAGTGTATAAGTTAATATTACTTATACTGAGAAAAGCGTAGTAGGATTTCAGTTTCCATAGGCCAGTGTGCTTGGTCCATTTTATTCGATATCTACATACTTGTTTTTTTAGGTATGAGGAAGCAGATAAGATTGTAGGTTTTAATTAACAATGAAAATTTAAGTTTCCACAATACTGGATACTTACTTATTTTGAAATAAAATACTTTTGTAAAGGAAGCTCAAAAATGCTCGGTATTGCAGAAAAAAAATCTTAATTCTAAACATCTTTTTTCCACCAAATTTTCGATATTGACAAAAATAAGTGTACTTTTCTCTTAAGAAAAATTCATAATTTTTAAGATATTTCATATACCTACCTACCACCGAAAACAATTAATATGGGATGGTTGAATTTTTTCGTAAAATTAATAATAGTTTGCCTTATGGTACGAACTTAAGTAGACACACTCTAATCTTGGTTTGTACCTCAACTGGGTCAGTTATTTAGTGTTTAGGCCTTTTTATTTTTTCGCTTTAGTATAATTTTTATCACTATTAATACTTTTTAAACTGGTCATTTGTCTGTCTTACAGTTCAAGGAAATTTTTTAAATATGGAGTGACGCACACAGAAATCCTCTATTGGTTCATTGTGTTTTTACCTCCAGCAAGATATTCATTAAATATATTTTACGTATTTATATAAAATATTAATGTATATAATATTTTGTTAAAAAAAATAAATCTTACATAAAGTGTTGTTTTTATTCATAAAAAAACAACGTAAATAATTTAAAAATAATTTATTTAAAAAACCAATAAATTTACACAAATGTTGTTTCAATAATTTATATTTATAACACAGGTCACACGTAAAATTAAACCGAATAAAACACAAAACAAATAAACAGCCACAACAATAACAAAACATCAGCCATATTGAACATATTGAAAGTCAAGAGTTTTGACATTTATAACAGCCAATAGCAAGCCGAAAAAGAACATCTTATGCGCATGACGAGTAATCCCGCTGTGTTAAGTTAACCATCAAACCGGTTAAAGTTCGCAAGATATTTGGCTGATAGTATTGATTCAGACACAAAAATGTTACGTAAAAAGTGCGTACTGAAACAAAAAAATTATAAATAAATCCATACGTTTAACCAAGCACGTGCTTTTTAACAACTGTAAGCAAGAATAAAATAAAACTTTGACGAGCTCTTTCGGTCGCTGAACACAATCACAAGTCGCAGGTGTGTGCCATTTTTTAATTGGTGGGGGTAAATCAACTGTTTCTCTCCCCTTGTCCATTCTCTTTGAACTTCCTTACTAAAATTTTCTGCTCTTTCAGAAACTTTTATAATATTTAAGCTATCACTTGTACTTTTGAGATATTGGCAAAATGCTGCAAGGCTAATTTTTTCCCAGTTTTTTGCTAATAAGTATTGTATTTCTTTTTTGCAGAAAAATCCATAAAACGTCTTTTTCTAAATGTCATTGCGGATCGTTAAAGCCATTAATCATATTTTTAGGTAACTATTTTTCGCAGGAAATCAACTTCTCGACTAGAATATGTATTTACTCTTACAAAATTAAAGTTTATGAACTTCAAAAATTGTGTTTTTAATATCTTATGGGACTTTTCGCAATGTTAGCACCGTATATACCTTCTTAATGTTTTTTTCAATAGCTTTAGAAAAAATAGTAAGACAAATTGTAAAAAGCCTTATCTTCGCGAAACTAAAAGGTCTTTCTCAACTTTAAACTTAATTAAAAGGTTGAAAAATAGGGGTAAAAAAGTAATATGGTTAAAGAAAGATTATCTGCTATTAAACAATTTTTAATTAGTGACATCATCGAATCCACCCCGTATTCCGCATGTTAGCGTACAATCGACCCGTCGCGAGAGCCGATCTCTTCGCAAGAACGGTCTTTACGGGTCATTTTCTTCAGGCGCCGCGCACTCTCACAGGCCGTAAACTCGCTGAGAAAAGCACCGGAATTGGATAATCAAAAACTGGTCGTGGTCCGTCGAGAACGGTCGTTGCCGTGCTTTAACATTTCGACTCGTAGAGTGGTCATCTCTTCGAAAGAATTCGCGTAAATCACAGTGACACGAATTGAAACGAAGACCACCCCTAAAGCGATGAGGGTGCTTTTGCTAATTGTTCTGGTGGGTCTGTTGGCCTGTCAAATTGAAGCTAAACGCAAACGAAAATTCGAAGGCGACTTCGAGTTCGCTGAAGAGGTAAGTGTTTTGTTTTGATTGTTTTTCGGTGCATCGGCAGGTACTACTGCAGTTGGATCGCAGGTCGCACAGTACTGGACTGTGGACTGTGTTTTGTTTTCTAAAATTTATGTTAAATTATTCATTTGAAAGAATAAACAAAAAAAATCTTGATAGTTGTTAACCTACTTTTAAAACTTAAAATCATTTAAACTATTGAAAATTGTCTTTCTTATTTTAAATAATTTTTTGTTGCTGTGGTAAAATATTAGGTTTTAAGTAAAAATGCGGTAATATGGCTTAAATACATTGGAATATTCTTAAAAATGTGTCACCAAGTTTAAAACATTATAGTACTCGTATAGAGAAGCCAATTTAGCAAAAAT
>JACEGR010007706.1:0-45650 GCA_014170235.1 Listronotus bonariensis
AAACTGGATAGTTCCTTTGATTTTCGTCAGAAATGTGACTTATTTATTTACCACCCTGTATAACGCAGTCCTACGTTTAAAGAATTAGCCACAAGCAGCTTACAGACCATAAAATATTCTTATAAAAGAAGACCAGAAAAGAAATTAAAATCGGGTAAAATGTAAAAAAGTTATGGGCCATTGAATTTACACAAAAAACAGGGAGCTTCATTTGTTGACCGATTTTGTTAGCTTAGTAAGATATAAAAAAAGTTTAAAACAAAATATAATTAATTACAAGAACTTTTATTGAATTTGAATTGATAAAGTTTAGGATGATAAATAAAGTATTTTATCATAGATAGGCTACCGTTGCACTATGGGATAGAAATTAATTTTTTTGGCCAAAATTCTGAAACTTACCAACCTAACTAAAAATGAGGTGATCTTACATATGTAATTTAAAAAAATAAAAATTTTCAACCTCCCCTCCCTAACATCATTATTTTTTATTGAACAAAATAAACTAAAATATCAGCATGCATGTTTGGTTAATTCGGTAGTTTTCTAATTAGTTATCATATTATTTTTATCTCAAAGGATATACAGGGTACGACACTAAGTATGATATCAGCACCAAGAAGATCTTTCAAAAAGCTTTTTAAAAATACAACATTTAATATGTCTTTCTCAATTAGTTTCGGAAATATGACCATCCAAATCTGAAGAATAATTTTTAATTATCCTTAGAAGCGTAACAAAGTTACATTTTTCTAACTTTCTTTATTTTTTAACGTATAAAATAAATAAAAACACTGTTTTGTTGTGTAGGTTTTGTAGAATCCGTATCTTTCATCAGAATGCTTTTACATTTTAAGATATACAGTGTAGGACAAAAAATATTAATTTTTGAATGGAAAACCTTGTATATTATAAAAACACTTATATCTGTAATTTTACTAAGAAGTAGCAAAAAGTAGCAAGGCAATTGTTAAAACAAAAACTGATAAAGAAAATGGTAAAAAAATCTTTGATAAAAGTAGCGAGACTTCACGTATCGGAACCACAACAATATCTATTATAATTTTATTTCTTTTACTTTTTTAGTATACTAGGCTTTTAATAAACTTAGTAAATTAAATGTTGTATATTTATGTTTATATAGGTAAGAATAATATAAATTATTGCAAATTTTTCGACAAAGCTAAAACACTTTTTATTTATTACTTAATTATTTTTAGTTGTACGATTTTCATTGATTTTTAAAATACCTAAAAGTAACTTTTTTAACACTGTGAACCTTTTTTTACCCTTTGAATTGGTGTTTTGTTTCAATGCCTACTACAATTAACTTAGATATTAATTTTATGCAATGTAACCGTAAACGCGACATCAACTGAACCAAACGGTCAAGTTACCTTTGATTTCGTCATTATTCCTTTATGATTCATGTGTCACTAGTTTTAAAAATTGACAATGTAACCGTAAACGCGACATCAACTGAACCAAACGGTTAAGTTACCTTTGATTTCGTCATTATTTCTTTATGATTTATGTGTCACTAGTTTTAAAAATTGACAGTTTGCGAATAAATTCAATAGATCAGAGAATCATTAAAAATTAATAGTAATAATGAATTTGGATAACTAAGAAATTGAAAAGGAATTTATACTGTTTTAGTATTATTTTTAGGAAAAGTAAGTACATCCAATTTCTTAAATTAAATAATAAACGCATAGTTATGAAGAGGATAATTGTCTGTGTGTTAAAAAATAAGGGGGCTATGATTTTTGCTGCAATATAATGGCTGTGCTGCAAAAATTAAAATTAATAAGTTTAAATAAATAAAACATGTATAAAATTGTTTTTTGGAAAAATTTTATACGGTCGTGGAAAAAATATAGTATGTAACACACGCAGAAAGTGTCTTTTTTTTTTACTCATGGGAATGCCGCACTCGCCTAACGGCTCGTGCTGTTAAACTTCCCATTCGAAAAAAGTATCACTTTATGCACTTGTTACATAAATTACTAATTAAGTTTCTTATTAACCTAATAGAAGTCGTCAAATCCTTTTATAATTTTGTGTATAGAAGGAACATTTTAAAAGCGCAAATTCGGTACCCTTTGAAAATAATACAAAAAACATAAAAAAGGCCGCGTGCAATCGGACTATTTTATACAAAGGCGCCGCTATCCTTTACAGCAGCGCGTCGATATACTATGGGATAAAAATCCATTATTTTGGCCATAAAGCAACTTTGAAATTTTAATGGCTCATGCTGTGTATTTCAAAGTAGATACTCCAAACTACATGTACGCAAAATTATAAAAGGGTATGACGACTTCTATTGGGGTAATAGGAAACTTGAAAATGTATTTTAAGTAAACATAAATATACAACATTTAATCTACTTAGTTTATTATTAGCCTTGTTTACTAAAAAAGTAAAAAAGTTTAAATAAAAGAGCTATTGTTGTGTTTCCGATGCAGCCTCGCGAAGTCTCGCTACTTTTGTGAAAGATTTTTTACCTTTTTCTTTATCAGTTTTTGTACTTACAATTGCTTTCCTACTTTTTGCTACTTCTGAGTGTAAGGACAGATACAAATTTTTTATAATTTACAAGGTATTCTATTTTAAAATTTAATATGTTTTGTCCTACACTGTATATCCTAAATGATAAAAACATTCTGATGAAAGATATGGATTCTACAGAGTATAACCAAGAAAACAGTGTTTTTATTTATTTTATACGTTAAAAAATAAAAAAAGTTGCGAAGATGTATCTCTGTTACGCTTCTAAGAATAATTTAAAATTATTTTTCAGATTTGGATGGCCATATTTCCGAAACTAATTGAGATAGACACATCAAATGTAGTATTTTTTAAAGCATTTTAAAAGATTTTTTGGTGGTGATTCCATTTTAAAAAATCATACCCTTTTGACGTACCCTGTATATCATATGAGATAATAATCATCGGATTACTAATTAGAATACTACCGAATTAACCAAATAAGTTAACATTTTAGTTTATTTTGTACAATAAAAAATGATAATGTGTAAATTTATAATAACAAATAATAAGTTTTAGTTCCCAAAAAGCATTTGTAATCATTTATAATATTTTTCCAGTAAAAAGCACCTCATTTTAAGTTAGATTGGTTAGTTTCAGAATTTTGACCAAAAAATTTAATTTCTATCCCATACTGCGATGACCAGCTGCATCAACCGGCATATCATAAAAGAAATATAGCAAAGGCGGTCGCGAAGACAAGCATGCCGATTTATTTGCTTTAAACTTTTTGTGATTTTTTTTATCAAAGAGCACCGAATTTACATTTTTAAACTGTTTCTTCTATACATGTACTTTAAAGTATTTACTTTGAAATACACAGCACGAGCCATTAAAATCTCAACGTTGCTTTTGGCCAAAATAATTGATTTCTATCCCAAAGTGCGTTGGATTATTAACAAGTGAAAGCAAGCACTGATGACAAGGGGAAGTTTATAAGGAAAATTTATTTAAATTAATTTTAATTAACTTCCTAATTTGTTCTTATTTGTTTTGAAAATCTGTGAAAAGTAATTATTTGTGGCATTTATTTTAAAAAGCAAAATAATTAGCTGAGATAAATTATAAAATATATATTTTAAAAATAGGCACTGCCTTAATACCTCCGGCGCTTTTGGTTAATTATAAGAAGGACACCGGCGGTTTTTTCTATTTACGTTTATGGAAGCCACCGAAAGAGTAAGTTATTGTTTTATTAGCGGCGGTTTTTACTTATTTTATCGCCTATGCCGCCGTCTGGCGGTTTTGCTTATAAAAACAATTAGAAAACGCCGAATAATACTTAAAGTTAATCTAACCTTAATAATTATTTACTTGCTGTCAGGGCCGTATTATCCATTAGGCTGACTAGGTTATAGTAAGAACATTTTAAAAGCGCAAATTCGGTACCCTTTGAAAATAATACAAAAAAACATAAAAAGGCGGCCCGCATAATCGGAATATTTTATACAAAGGCGCCGCTATCCTTTACAGCGACGCGCCGATATACTATGGGATAGAAATCCATTATTTTGGCCAAAAAGCAACTTTGAAATTTTAATGGCTCATGCTGTGTATTTCAAAGTAGATACTCCAAACTACATGTACGCAAAATTATAAAAGGATATGACGACTTCTATTGGGGTAATAAGAAACTTGAAAATGTATTTTAAGTAAACATAAATATACAACATTTAATCTACTTAGTTTATTATTAGCCTTGTTTACTAAGAAAGTAAAAGAATTTAAAAATAAGAGCTATTGTTGTGTTTCCGATGCAGTCTCGCGAAGTCTCGCTATTTTTGTCAAAGATTTTTTACCTTTTTCTTTATCAGTTTTTGTACTTACAATTGCCTTCCTACTTTTTACTACTTCTGAGTGTAAGGACAGATACAAGATTTTTTTATAATTTAGAAGGTTTTTCATTTTAAAATTTAATATGTTTTATCCTACACTGTATATCCTAAAAGATAAAAGCATTCTGATGAAAGATCTGGATTCTACAGAATCTACCCAACAAAACAGTGTTATTATTTATTTTATACGTTAAAAAATAAAAAAAGTTGGGCAGATGTATCTCTATTACGCTTCTAAGAATAATTTAACATTATTTTTCAGATTTGGATGGTCATATTTCCGAAACTAATTGAGATAGACACATCAAATGTAGTATTTTTCTAAAGCATTTTAAAAGATTTTTTGGTGGTGATATAATATTCAGGGTATTTCATTTAAAAAATCATACCTATTGTCCTACCCTGTATATCATATGAGATAATAATCATCGGATTACTGATTAGAATACTACCGAATTAACCAAACAAGCTGACATTTTAGTTTATTTTGTACAATAAAAAATAATAATGTTAAGTGGGGTGTAAATTTATAATAACATATAATAAGTTTTAGATTTCCAAAAGCATTTGTAATAATTTATAATATTTTTCCAGTAAAAAGCACCTTATTTTAAGTTAGATTGGTAAGTTTCAGAATTTTGACCAAAAAATTAATTTCTATCCCATAGTGCGATGACCAGCTGCATCAACCGGCATATCATAAAAGAAATATAGCAAAGGCGGCCGCGAAGACAAGCATGCGGATTTATTTGCTTTAAACTTTTTGTGATTTTTTTCTTATCAAAGAGCACCGAATTTACATGTTTAAACTGTTCCTTTTATACAACCTAGGGCGCCAGACAGGGGAGTAATAGGCGCTAGACAGGGGAGTTTTTAAAAATTAGGTTGAGTGAGGATTTTTGGTGAGTAATTTCTCTGTGAATAAGGTGCTTTGGTTGGAATGAAATAGGCGCGAAAAGGAGCCTGTTTTTTTGCTCTTCAAATATTTTTTGGTAGAAAATAGGCGCTTCGGGAATTCTAGCCTAGGGCGTCTTAAAGAGTAAATACGGCCCTGCTTGCTGTGCCGTAAGCGTTAATTTTTTTGTTTAATATTGTAGTTCAGTTTATAGCACCCTTTCAAAAAACAAATTGGATTAGTAAAGCGGAATGGGGACAGGCAAATCAAACCACTATTGAAGAGTCTTTTCAAAAGGAAATTTAATCAATTTTTATTTTTGTTTTAAATTTCTTATGTGACCTCTTTATTCGTATTGAAATGCACAAGTTCTTTACCTTAAACTGCAATATTAGTTTCGTTTGTCTTTCATATACCGTTTTGTGTCAGAAAGAATAAAGAAGAATTTGCAAATAAATATATAAATTGAATATATCCCCTTTGAAAAGACACTTCTCTATTGTATTTATTTCTTATTTATGCAACTTATACTCGTTTTTCTTTCTAAAATTATAGTTTAATTAAACCTTTTTATGACTGAATTGCAGCTCTTATGTAATACTTACCTAAACAAATTACAGTGCCTCTGTTGAACATTAAATCCAGAACACTTTCCCAGCAAGCAATGGCGTGTTCGCTGTTGAATTCCTGACGAACACGATACGCTGCAGGCCGACCAGTCGCTCCACTTACTCCATCCTGTAATCAACAAAAACTAGTAACCAACTTAATTTTAGGAAGAAGAAATGAAAGGGGTGTATTTAGTGAAAAATTTTAATAAATTATAATAAGCGTAGTAGGTAGTAGAGCGCTTTCGGTAAAACCATCTTCAGTGCTACTAAACCCAAGTTAATTTTGGTTAACTTGTCTAAAATAAACTAAAGATGTAGTATTCACCACGAATACTACTTCATGTTTAATACTTTATTTTCACGTAAACAACAAGCAATGTTTTTTTATATATTTTTTTATCTTTGGACAATCCACGAAGGCTGAGAGCCTGAATACTAACGTATCGTGTCTTAAGCAAGGTAAGTGGAAGTTTGTTAACACGGGTCATAAAAACTTGAAGATTTGGGGAGACTTCCGCTGGCAGTAAGTTCCACAATCTAGAAGCTCTAGACGGAGCAGAAGCCGTAAAAGTATCTATAAAGGAGCGATAGATCTGCCATAGCTCAACGATGGGCAAGAGAAGGAAGTCTTTGAGTAAGTAAAGGATCATTAATAAGACGAACAGCTCTTCTTAGCTCTTCTTTGAATAGCATCAAGAATGCTGAGGGTTGTGGGGGATGCCATTCCCCAGACATGAGAACAGTATTCCAGAGAGGGTCGAATTTGGGACATATACAAAGTGTATAAATTAAAAGGAGAAAAATACTTTTTGGCTTGGAAAAGGAATCCCAGCTTTTTAAAGCCGAGGTGGCTATAGATACAATGTGTTTATGCCAGTTAAGGTTATTCTCAAATGTGACGCCCACGAGGTTGAATGTGCTCCCGCTCTGCAAAACCTGGCCAATCATAAGCAAAGGGTGAGTGTTTGATGATTTTTTTGCGACAAGGAACATGATTGTGTTTTGGATGCATTAAATTAAACGAGATTTTTGGTTTCCTAATCCAATATCAAATTAAGATCTTGTTAAAGTGCATCGCCCTGTGTTTGTTTTTCAAGTCGGGTTGAGAGATTGGTTTAAGAACCTGAAAACTGGATTGAAGGGTATTATCGTCCGCATAACTATAAATGGGATTGGTTGTGGACGAAAGAAGGTCGTTGATGTTAAGAAGAAACAAAGTTGGTGCTAGTACTAAACCCTGAGGCACTCCAGCATTAATTTCGTGAAAGCTTGAAGAGTGGTCATCAACTATAACTGATATACGTCGATTAGAAAGATAACTGGAGATCCAAGAGCAGAGTTTAGTTGGAAGACCGTAGTAGGGAAGTTTATTAAGAAGTGCGTCATGGCAGGCCTGGTCGAAAGCTTTAGATATATTAAGAGCAACGATCTGGGACTTAACTAGATATTCAAGAGACTTGTTTCAGTTGTGTAACACAAAGAAAAGAAGATCTGCTGTTGATCTCTTGTGACGAAATCCGTATTGCTTCATGTAAAATTTTATTTTTTATAAATTTAATTTTTTTCTGCTTTATGTAGGATTTAATAAAAAAATATTGAGGGTATTCCATTTAAGAAGAAACAAGGCTTTATTTTATACTTCTCCCGTATTTAAAAAAATAAGATAGCCAAAAAATGTTTTTAGCTCAAAGAATTTAAAAATGATTGGCAGTATGAATTTCGTCACAAAAGATCTACAGCAGATCGTCTTTTCTTCGTAACACACAATTGAAAGAAGTCTTTTAAGTTTCGAGTCCCCAGTGTAAATGCTGAAGCTGAAGTGCCTCATGGCTGAGTACTGGCACCAAAATTGTTTCTTCTTCACATCAACGACCTTCTCTTGTTCCCAACTAATTCTATTTATAATTTTGCTGACGATAGTACCATTCACTCCAGTCTTCAGGTTTTAAAACTAATCTTTAAGCCTTATTGGAAAACGAAACTCTGAGAAATGATATCAGCAGATATCTTTTTCTCAGGACCAGGTTTAATTTTGGATTAGGACTTATTTATAATTTAATTTACACAACGTTTCGGGCAGTAATATCTGTGCCCGTTCTCAAGGGTAAACTGGTTTACACTTTATGTTTTATTTTCAAATTTTCTATATAATATAGCACCATTCAAAAATTCTTTTAAAAAGCTTAAAAAAACCTCATGTGTTTTATCCAATTTTTAAGATTTCAAAATTACGGCCATTTTCAGAAATTTGATAGTAAACGGGCATTTTTTACATAAACACCCCGTATATTTCGTCACCATTAAATAAATATTTTAAACAGCTTTAACAAAATGCCACATTTGATAAGTGTATATCTCTTATTGTTTTGAAAATATGGCCATCTTAACCTGATAATTAGGGTAAATTTTTATTATATCTTCAGCTTGTCGTCATTGTAATGTGAATCGAAAAAATAAAAGCGCTTACCGTCAATGACAATGACAAAAAAATAATATAACCTAAAAAATGGCAACTCCAGTTTTAAAACAAAAATGCGCAGTATCTTTAATGGCAGGCAAATTAATCCTTCACATGGTTTTTCACACATACTATTGTTATTGTTATTAGTATACTTTTAGTCAATTTTGTTTGATTTTTAACCTCAAATTCGGCTATATTGTCCCCTCCTTGTTTTTTCTTCCTGTTAGACAGTGGTTAGACATCTCCTGACGCCGCTAAAAACCGCTGTGAGCTGCTGTAAGACTGACGTCATTGATTTGTCAAAAAAATGAAAGTGCTTAAGCAGCTAACAAAGAAAATATCCCTTAAGTGTAGTGCAAAGATAAAATAGACACTATATCTACTGTTTTTTAAGTTTAAATGGCCATATTTCCAAAACTATAAGAGATAGAGGTGTCAAAAGTGGTATTTTCTTTACTGGTAATGTAATATACGGGGTGTTTATTTTTAAAAAGGCAGTTTACAATCAAACTCCTGAGGATAGCAATATTTCCGAAACTATTAACAATTTAATATAACACATAAGGACTTTTTTAATGCTCTTTGATAGATCTTTTAAATCGTGATATAATGGCGTTTTATTAAAAGAAAGTATATTTTTGCAATAAATTGAAAATCTAATATTCAGTTGTTTTTTTTAGAAGCACGTTAATAAGTAAAAAAATACTACAACTTTAGTCATTAAAATCGACGTCGTATCTCCAATAATAAAGAAGTTAGCAATAATGCCAACTTAGAAATAATAACCCTGTATACTCCTAGAGTTTGGTCCGTTCCTCCTGACTTAGCCTGTATATGTAAAATATTTTAACCAAAAAACTAGATAATAATATAGAACAAAAGGTGATTAGGTAAATTACCAGTGCACAAAACTTTTCTTGTCTATTCTTACCCAAAACGACAAAATCATAAGGAGCGGAAATGACTTAAAACGAAGTTAAAATCCTATAAGTGCTGTTGCAGACGCTTTAGTTTTCAAGGAATTAAAGTTGAATTATTTGTTCTTTAAATGTCTTTTTAATTAGATGGAATGTTGGATTTTAAAATAAATTACTCCTAAAAAAGTGTTCCATTATCAAGAATTATTCTTTTTAATGTAATAATGTTGAAGACAATAATTCAGTAGTAAAAGAAGACTTTCAGACTCCTATTGTCTTTATTTAATTTATTCACACATTGTTTAGGGACAACTATCTTTGTCCACTTTCAAGTGCCAACTTTTTACTGTTTACCTGGTGTCAAAGCATGTATAGTAGGATAGATTTATTAAATAGATCTTTAGAACAATAGAAAAGGGGCGCCACTAATAATCACAAGTAGCGAATTTGATAAATGCAGATTTTCAGGTTTTTATACCAGGTGTCAACAATTTTTTTGATAAGCCATACCTCGCAGAGTATTAGATATAATATTAAAATGAGACTTGGTATAAGTAAATAGTATGAGAGAGGAGAGTTTTCGCA
The DNA here is from genome assembly GCA_014170235.1 of Listronotus bonariensis. NCBI lineage: Eukaryota > Metazoa > Arthropoda > Insecta > Coleoptera > Curculionidae > Listronotus > Listronotus bonariensis. Next base: position 9,858 of record JACEGR010007706.1, read on the forward strand.
TATTTCCCAGCAAACACTATTTGCCGGCAATGTACATTTTTCATATTGGCATTGATGGTAAAGCACTGGCAATTGGTGGCAATATTATGCCAACATCTTATACGCATTAACCCTAAATAAACACTTAATTGCCAATAAATTTTACATGCAGGTGAATTGCCGGCAAGCATACAAAAATGGCGGCATAACAATCCTGATTAAATAAAGCACGCGTTTTTGTTGCAGGCAAATAAATATTGGATTTTTGAAGGCAAACCTTCAATGCATATTCATACTTTTTAAACCATATTATTAACATTGGTATTTAACTAACATTAAAGCAATTTTTTTGATCTGTTTTATTTATAATGGCAGCTAAACAACATTATTTTATGTTTTTTACATAATTTAAAGGAAATGGCCTTTTCATAACATTTTATTGTTACGAATCATGCAAATAAAAATAAAGTTAAACAAAATGTTTAATGTATTTTTGAGAGAATAAAAATAAAATGATGGTAAAATTAGCTACGTTAATTTCGATCGAAGGTGACAAATTTAAATTTCCCGCTTAGCCAAAATACAAGATTTGACAGATGAAGTAAAATAGTTTTGGTTTGTTTGTTTTGTGCAATAGTTTTCTACGTGGTTTTCTAGCTCTTTAGTTTCTTTTTTAAAGAAAATAATTTTTGAATAGACATCATTAAGTGTATTTATTACCTAATTAGTGTATGTTGTGTAATTAATTGGTGATGGCTAGTCGAGAAGGCGAGTTATTCAAGTAGACTGTTAGGTTAGGAGCTGTAAACATTTGTGTAAACCCTTTTAAGTTTGAAGTTACTTAAAAAAATAATATGAACTTCGGGAGTTGCCTTATTAAAAGTTTTAAAGACGTGTTAATAAAAATATTATATATATTTAATAGTTTTTTGTTTTTGACATTTAGCTCCTTTAAAATATTTCCCCTATTTTTGGATCTGAAAATTGAGTGTAAGTATCCCTTGAATACTTACTATTTCAAAGTGTTTTCTTTTCATTTACTATCTTTTTTAAATTTTATTACACACCTTTAATTTTTTATGGTTTGTTGTTACTACATAAAAATTTATATTTTGTAATTTTTTAATGGTAAAGTTTTCCTGCCTTTTTTCTAATTTTTTTTTATTTACAAAATTCTAAATATGTTATTTAACTTTTGGGAAATTCAACTTATAAAACTTGCAATACTTATTTAATGATAATTGCCATTATCCTAAACGCATTTTTTCATCATAACTTATTAATAATGGTTGCCATCACAGTATCTGCAACACGTGGTCCAATAACGGCGAATTGCCTACTTTCGTGTCTTTTAATCCTTTTATCCAACACTTACATATAATATCTACATAATTGATCAGATTTTGAGGATATAAAGTGTACTATAAGTCACTAGTGACCTAAAGTACCCTTTAGCTCACTAGTGAATTATAGACTATGCATTCCAACCAAACAAGCTTGCTTTCCAAAAAATACAAAATTTTGTTGCTGGTGTTGACAATGACAAGTAACAAGTAATGGATGACGTTTTCAAATTATTTTCGATATTAAAAACGATTTATACGAAAGTGTTGGATAAAATTTTGTATTAGACACGTGAGTTATTACATATAAGTCACTTAAGAAAATTACCTCTCTCGCCCTTCGGGCTCGAGAGTTAAACTTTTCTTGCGTGACTTATATGTAATATAACTCACTTATCTAATAAATAACTATTTTTGCCAATGCCTTGCCATTAAAGAATGTTGGCAATGCCAGCAAATTCAATGTACATGGCCGGCAAAAATGTTATATGGGTATATTCATTACTTTTGGCGTAAGAGGAACTAAAATCTATGTAATATGTATAAGTCGGACCCAGAAATCGTGTTGATCGGTGTTATCTTTTACATTCTTAGATAATACCTGCATTTTTAGTCGAAAATACATATAAGATAACCCGCATCCTTTTACTTCTAGTCAAAATAACATGTATTTTTAGTACCTGCACTAAACTTGGTCGAATTTACATCCGCCCGGCCAAGCCTTGTCATGCGGTCTGTAGCCGGCTTAATAGATTCGTTGACACCCGATATGTCAAGTGGAGACCCCACTTGTACGTAGGGTGTTCGAAAAGTTTTGAGATATACGTACATTTATTTGATTTTTTCAAAATAATTTCCACCACATTGAATACATTTTTCCATTCTAACAAACTAGTCACTGAAAATAGCTTTCCAATTTTCCTTTGAAATTTCAGCGCATATTTTATCCCAGGCCTTCAGTAGCGCGTCTTCAGTTTTAATCTTTTGTCCTTTCAGTTGGCTCTTGACAAAAGGAAACAACTCAGTCACACGGCGCCAAGTCGGGGCTATAAGGCGGATGTTTCAAAAGTCTTAAGCCTGCATCTGTCAAAAATTGACTGGTAAGTTCAGCTCGATGAGGTGGGGCATTGTCATGATGAAGGTACCAGCTAGCGAGTTGCGAGTTTGGGCGAATCACTCTTAACTTTTCTATAAGTTTTGAAAGGTATATTGTAGTGTACCAGAGAGCATTTAAAGGTCTTCTGTTCTCGATGCATAACACGTTCAATTATTCCTCTTGAACCAAAGAAAACAACTATGATTATTTTTTTTACAGATCTTGATTTGCGAACTTCGGTCGGAGTTTCTTCACCTTCGAAAACCCATATCTTATTCTGTTGTTTAGTTGGGACGTCATAATAATAAAGATTCATCATCTCCCGTGACGATCGACACTATGTCTTTAGATTTACCATCCTGGAATTTGGACATCATTTTTTTACACCAATTCACTTTTTGTGTCTGCTGCTCGGGAGTTAACTTGTGTGGAACCCAAAGAGTACAAATTTTTCTAAAACCCAAGTCCTCATGTATGATCGTGTGTAATGTTACTAAACTAATGTTCAATGACTCTTCTAACTGTCGATAGGTAATTCGTTGGTTTGTTTCTATAGCTTTTTGGACGGCAGATATGTTTTCTGGGGTAACTACTTCACACGGTCTACCTGAGCGTGAGGCGTCTTCAAGCGAAAACGAGCCCTGCTGAAATTGTTTGTACCATCTGCATATGGTCGCACGAGATGGACAGTCATCACCAATTATGGGCTTCATTTCTTCTAAACACTGGTCTTGAGATAACCCACGTGAAAAGTTGTATTTCCAAATTGCACGGCACTCGATAGTCGTCCACGACGCCATTGATAGTTTACTAATAACTATGTAGGACTACGACATATCATGACATGTATAAACAAAAAACATCAATGTTACTTTCCTGCACCGTTTGGTTACAAAGTATCTCAAAACTTTCTGAACACCCTACGTATTTTGTTGCTTGAAGTGACTTAGCCCAAATATAACATAAACTCAAAGATCTTATTATACGTTTTAAGAAAGGAAACTTCTATATTGTTCTGAAAATTACGAAACTAAGCCAATCCATACATTCTAATCCTTGTAAATTAATATTAATTGTCACGATAGAACCAAAAGTTTTAAATCAATCCCAAGAGTAATTTAGAAAATCCCCGAAATTTAATAAAGGCCAATAGAAAAGACCTTACCTAAAGCTTTCCAGACCCTTTGATCTGCACTTTCGTCCCACTTGGCCACCGAAGCAGCACGAATCTCGTCGTCTATCAAATTTGCGAAGACGATGTATTCCCTCGGCACCTCGTTTTCAGTCGCGCAATCCACTGAGGGCCTCGTTAGAAAGGTTACGTTGATTTTTCTGTAAAAATAAATTAGACAGTGATAAATCATCCGGAATTAAACATGTAAAAGAATTGGAATTTATTAAACACACATTTTTATTTGCATTGATTTAGTTTCTTTTTGTATAAAACACTTTTTCGCACTGACTGACTGTTTATAAAGTTAAGACCATATTTATTTCATTCTGAAAGCGATGCCGCCAAGTACACAAAAAATGATAAAGTAAACAAACCTTCTCGAAAGCACATAGCCTCTAACAGAGCCTGATTACATATTTTTAGATAAATAACTAAAAACATTGCGAAAACACGTATCACGTACTTAAAAACACCCTCTTATTTCGTCTCTGGCCTGCTATAAACTTGTAGCACGTGGCGTACTCGTCGGGTTAAATATTTTTGCTTTGTTCACAAAAGGGTTTATTTGCTTTACCATTTTTTTGTGTACTTGGCGGCATCGCTTTCAGAATGAAATAAATGTGCGTCTAACTATACTAAGGTGATTTGAGATAAGCAATATGTAGAAAGGAATACAGGGTGGCCCAACTCTATTTACACACGAAATATCTTTACCCCTGTACAAGATACAAAAACTCCTCAAATATAAAGAGTGTATGTGGATACACATATTTTACAGTCACGTAACCCGCCTGGTTCTATATCCGAAAATGTGTTTGAGCCTTATGGCTTTATGACTGTAACTCTTACCATTTTTAACAAAATATTTATAAAACAAACATTGTGGTAAACTTGTCCGACAAATAAGAGACGCGTTCGCCCAGCCCGACAATCGAAACATTTGACATTGACAGGCTGGGTTAAAGCGCCGCTTCCATATATTAATCTTAGACTCGAAGAAACTCCTCTTAAAAGGTGTTTTTATTATGATCTTCATTTTGTTACTGTCCCAGGGACCATTTTTAATTTATCCTTCTAGGTTATAGGTATATTAAAGTTGTAGCACTGGTTATAAATCGCTGCTCAGAAAATTTCATATAAAGTCGAATAATTCAATCACTAAGAAATATGAAAAGTTTATTAAAAAAAAAAATTAGATAACACGAAGCATCAGTTGGGTTCGATTTGTAAATGTGCCATGCCAATATATTTTCAAGAAATTTATTTTTCTAAGTAGGGTTTGCCAAAGGTTTACCGTGAAAAATGCCATCCATAAATAAAATTCTGCTTTAACCCCAAAAAATCGACAAGGAGAATACAATAAATTTTTAAGGTAGTAAGTAATTTATGAACCAAGATAATATCCTCAATAAGCAGTTTAGTTTTATTGGCAAAAAGGATATCTAAAAAAATAATTCACTCTTACTAAATATGGTATATGGACTATATTATTATAAATGTGTTAATATTTTTGTGTGAGATAGGAAAGTAAATTTAAACATGCTTTTTTATTATGTTTAAAAACATTTAAAGTATTTTTTCTGTTGTTGCTAATTTTTTCCCATCTAAAATAAAACAGATTTATGTTCCTTAGGTTTTTTTAAATTAAAACACAGCTTAGTTTAGTATATACCGCTAAAAAACTACAAAAATATATAATTAAAGCATATACAGGGTGTTCATTTGAAAACTTTCCACTCAAGTTATCTTCGAAACGAGACAGATTTGAGAAAATCGCCGAAACACGTTAAGATATTTATTGAGGGGGAACGTTTTTACAAAAAATTGAACGGCGCCGGCGCCCCTTTATCCCCTTAACCACCAGGGCCACCACCCCAAAATTCTTAAATGAGAAGGCGGGTCGAGTGATACATCATTTTAAAGCTCCTGACGAGTACTTTATAACCCTAAAATATGAAGTCAATATCTTCACCTATTACAAAATGGCGGTAATTTAAAAATTACCTAAATACCTGATTTGGATAGCCATATTTCCAAAACTAATAAAGTTAGATGTACCTAATGTGGTATTTTCTTAAAGCTCATTTAAAGATCTTTTTAGATGCTTTTAGATAGAAAAATATTTTAAATACAAAACTTTAAGGGTTTTATAGAAAACGCCAGGATTTGCTAAAAAGAAAAAATAATAAACAAATTACAATCAAATAATAGTAGTATTTAGGCTATTAGCCTTCTAGGATTGTCCAAAGATAAAAAAACGCAAAGTTAACAAATGGCCATCGACTTTGTTATTTTAAATAAAACATCATGTATATTTTGAGTTTAATAAAAATGGTATATTTTCCTATTTTTAAAATATACACTTTGTCTATGTTTGGAGCAACCATTATTGCAGAAAATGACTTTTAATTTTTGAAAAATCAGCCGCTTTAATTCATAGACAATTTAAAACCTTTTGGCAACTTTGGTTTAATTTGTTTCTCTAAATATGGCTATTTGCTCACTGGCTTTAAACGCGTGTTTTGTTACTTTTTCTACACTGTGGGATATTCTGTGAAAGAAAAACCCAATATTAAACACAAAATTATTATAGGCCGAAGCATCCTAATATACAAACTATTCCAACATCTGCAACTTATTATATTGTGAAAACTTTTGAGAACAAAAATACTGTGGAAAGATAAAAGCTGACACTAGAAATAAAAAAGGATTTGATAATCTTATTGTAATTTTAGGGTAATTTTAAACTTTAGCTACCCCTAATTTTTTTCCTTTTTTATTAAGAAACAACAATTTTGAAGAGCAAAAAAAAGGTACTCACTTTAATTTCTACGTCCAAAATAAAAATCGAAATGAACTAACTATTTATGAAGTACAAAATCTGCCGCCGCCCCTAAAAACGCCGCTCTAGGCTCCAGCCTACTCAGCCTTACGCCAATGGCATAATTTGACAAATTTAAATAGGTAGGGTAATATTTTACCGACAAATATTGAGAAATGTACATAAAGATCCAAATTTCTGTAGGAAAATTTTGTTTACAGACAAAACCACATTTTCTACTGTTAGAAATTTCAACAGATAAAACAAACACTTTTTGACAACTGTTAATCCCCACAAAAAATAAATTAAAAGAATTTTAGTTCCAAAATCAGTTAATGTTTGGTGCGGCGTCTTAAGTAATAGAGTTTTAGGGCCTTTAATCATAAAAAGTACCTTAAATGGCCAACGATATTTAAATCTATTAAAAACAATGTAAAGAAGTTCTAGAGAAGCTACCTCTCGAGTGTTTCAATAATATAATTTGGGTATAGGACGGAGCTCCTTGTCACAAAGTTTTTGAAGTCACAGAATATCTTAAAATATGATTATATTATATATGATTTATGGAACTGGCCTGCAAATAGTCCAGAACCTTCGCCTCTAGATATTTTTCCCTAGGGTTACCTTAAAAAAGATCTCTCTCTCTATTTTTTTTCTTGGTTTTGGTCCCTTCAGGTCCAATCCACCACTCTCCCCATCCGGACTATGCTTTCCAGGGCTTCGTCGGCGGAAAATCTGGATAATCGAGCTCGTAGCTCCCAGCAATTATTCCAAAAAGAAAACAAATAATTCAACAATCGATGAAATATATAAATTGTCGGCTGTCAAACCAAGATCTGCTACTGGTGTTACGTATAACCATCACTTTCACTACTGACAGTTCCCATGGCACGCCCATCTAATCTATTTCCCGCCATTTGAGAAATTCCTCGTGTTCACCACCAAACAGGACATCATCAGCTTATAGAAATCTTCGCTCACAGCGCTTAGATCCAGAAGAAAGATGCCGTCAATTTAGCGTGAATCTTTCCTTGATCCCCGAAGGTAAAAACGTTCGTACGACACCTCTAGCCCCCACTCCGGGAAGAACTTTGTAGTCCTCTACGCACGTCCGCACTGTTCGGAGGTCAAACAAAGAGTAAATAATGAAAAATAAGATGTAATATAACAGACCAACATAAACTTGAACATAAATAATGTAGAATATACAGGGTGTCCGGGAAAATGTGGAAAATCTCTTGCACACGTATGGAACAGATGAAAATAACACGACAAGTTTCTATAAAATTTTTCCGTTTAAGCCCCCCTGCGGAGATATGATCCCCTAAAGGGGGCAGCTAGAAATCGATTTTTCGTGAATAACTTTTAAAGCGCTCTGTATAATTTGATAATATTTTAGTACGATGCATACTAGTAAAGACCTCTTAAAATAGTGCCCTTGAAACTTATGTCGCTTCTTTAGTTTCCCAGGGACGGACTAGTTTTCGCACATTATTGATAATATTTTTACGCCCTGTATGGTGAAGACACAAAAAATATGTTTTTGGGTAGTTTAAACCTTTTGCTAAAAAAAAGGTACTCTTGTTTGACATCGGTAAAATAAGCAGTTTTCGAGTAAAAATTATTTTAACAATAAGAGTTTATTTTTGTTTTTTCTTCTTTCTGGCGGTTTTTATAAAACCCTAAATTTTTGTATTTAAAATATTTTTTTGTCTCAAACAGTAAAGCGTGTTGACGCCGTTTAAAATATAACACCCTGTACCTTGATTTAAATGACTTTAAAGAGCTAAAAAAATCAAAGTCTTTTTTATTACTTACACCCATTAAAATAATTCTTTTAATTTATTACCTTACAATGCTTCTCTAATTGCTAAATCTAGTTATTTCTCTTTTTATTCCTTTTTTAAAATTATTTTATCTTTACTTTTAGCCAATTTGGAACATTAAAAATAAGAAATAAAAATTAGGGGAACGCTTTTGGTATAAAAGAAGTAGAAACAGTCAGCAGTATAATTTGCAGTGATTAAGGTTTTCTTTTTATCAAAAGATATTTTTAATATTTCCTAAAAGTTCTAAAAGCTCAAAAAAGGCAATAAGGATTTAGTAAAATAATGTCAAAAGACATTTAAATAAACAATACATAGCGAGAACAAACGATTATAGGTGGACAAAAAGAGTATTAGAGTGGAGACCAAGAAATGATGCCTTTCGCAATAGAGGAAGACTACCCACACGATGCGATGGTCCGATGATTTAAAACGCATTCAGGGGAATTGGATGAACGTTGCACAGAACAGAGAAAAGTGGATGTCCATTACGGGAGGCTTACGTCCAGCACGTGGACAAATGTGTAGCTGTTTAATAAAAATAAGACAAAACTGGCTTTTACTGCTTAAATGTTCTAAAAAAATTATTAATTTTTTAAGTAGAAAAATATTGTTTAATAAAAAATTAAATTTGCATCATTAAGTGCTAAAACCTTCTGTTTACTTTTTTTTTAAACTGATGCTCAATAAACAAACATGTAATTTATATATGGATGCTTAATTATGGCACTACCCCATTTCTTCTATAATAAAAAATTAAAAATAATATATGTATATACTTACGTGAAGTAATTGTTAAGTTTTTCCCATTCTTTCAATAATACGGTGCCTCTATACGTCGTAATCAAATCAAAGTAAGCCGTGAAGCCGGAAGTTTTTAAATTGTCCAGTGGTGTAGATAAACCCCGAAAAATAATGTCAGACATAGAAAGTGCATCTTCAATACTTATTTCTTTCGCACTAAATAGGTTTTCTAGATCGCAGCACTCTATAAAGTTATTTAGCACTAAGACTGTTGTAACTAATGTTAAAACTGGATACTTCATTTTCACACTTTTTTAAGTCATTGTTTTCTGTATTTAAAATGATAAAGCAATAACATGTGATAAAATTTTATTTTAGGTAAATATCGTAGTGCACCTATAATATAAGATAATTAAATTATTTAGTTGATAAAAAAATATTAACAATATTATTTTTCTATTTCGCATGCAACTATGGTAACTGTTGTGTCGAGAGATTGGGTTTTTAAATTTCTTTTTGGAATAGTTTTTCAAATTTATTTTCTAAATAAAGAATATCTTAAAAATATTATGGAAGAATTTGAGATAAATTAAAGCAAAATTACCAATGATGATTTGTTTAGCCACAAGAAGTGAAAAATTAAAATTTTAAGAACTGTTTCTGCGTTACCTGGGAAAAACGATTATAGACCGGTGCCGTGCCTTTAAAAGAGGTAAAAAGTAAAAACAAAAATAGTAGAATGAAACCAATTAAAAGAGGTAAAGAATATACCAAACATTAAAGGAAAAATAAATTACAGATGATTTAAGGTCGGGAAGGGGAAGGTGTTAAGTGTAAAATACGGTATTTCTAGATTTTCGGCCACAGTACAAGTCCTATGGAAAAAAGTTAAATGGCAAAGTTGTAGGCAAAGTAAAGATCAACAACTTTATTATTTTCGGTTTTTTTACATAACCCTAAAATTTAGGTAAAAATTCAAATACCTAAGTTTTTAGTTTTTTATTTCTATCTGTACAAAATTTTGTAAAAAAACATACCTTTGCATGTCCCAAATACATTGTAAATTTTTTGGTTTAAAATATTTATTTTTGTTGCATTTTTTTGACTTAATATCAAAAACATACCCTTATTTTTAATTAAAAATTCACGTGTCAAAATATCAGCATTTCTTAAAAAGTCGGTGGTCGTTTTGTTTCCTAAAATCTTAACTTTTTAATGGTGTTAAAAAATATACATTAAAATGGTAAATGTTTTCAGAAAATTAAAAAATAAACTCTGGTCCGATTTTTTTTATCATTATTAGACCAGGGTCTATAATTTCTGAAACCAAAAAATATATAGAAGGATAAAACCGAATCGAAAATATAAAGAAATTATTTAAAAATAAAAGGAAAAATAAATTACAGGCAATCTGAGGTCGGGAAGTGAAAGAGGTGAGTTTTATGTTATTTACGTTTATACGTTTATTACGTTTATTTTTCGATTTCAGGCAAAATTACTAATCCTATGGAATTTCATTTTCTAAGAAAATTTATCGAAGTAATATGTATTTTTGTACACCATCAAAAAGAAAAGATGTTAAGGAACATTTGCTAGTCGTTGCCGTGTTTTTTAGAACATACCTTTCTGAAATTTTGCACAATATTTCTACAATGTTACATTTTCAATGTACCATAAAGTTTAATTAATAAAGTTTGACTGTGTCATAACAAAAACATAAAAATTACCTTTTTTAAGCAATTTTGTTAAATTCTGTCGCCCTTTATAGAAAATGGTAATATAATCAAAAAGTACAAATGTAATTTTGTTAATAGGATATAGCTTTTTACCGTAGGGTAGGGCGGGGCTAGTTGAGCATAGAGGTAAGTGGGGCAATCAAAATATCTCAAAACTATCGACCGCACGCGAAAGCATCAAATAGCGTAAAGAAGGGGTTGTGCAAGGGAAACTCATTGTGCGACCACTAGTGGTAACGCGGCGATCGAGAAAAGTGTCCGTGCGCATTGTTTATTTTGTGATAAAAAGTAAAATAATTGCAAGCCGGAAAATTTTACCTGTGATAGTTAAATGTATTCCGTTCTCAATCAAGTAAGTGTTAATCCTAAGTAAATTTATTGCAGTTTTAATTTGTATAAAGATTTTGGATACAATTCTAACCGGTCTTTTAATAAATTCACTTTTTCTTTAAAATTTTAGGTTGGGGTTAGTTAAGCTACAGTTGCCCAACTAACCCCACGGTTTTAAGTATAAAATGGTTTATTTTTTATTATTATTTGGGATACGGACTTATAACAGTAAAACTACTAAAGTTTCTCAAGATTTAAAAGAGGCTGCAACCCGAACTTTATACAAGCAACAAAGAAAACGATCTGACCTATCCAACTTATAAATTTTCTCTGGAAATAGTTCGACCATACCCAAAGGCTGGTCCAACAAAAGCTGCAATTTTAACAGATACAGAAGGCATTACAAGAGATGCAAAATAAAACTGCTTAAAAGTTTAAAAAACAAAGATGAATTCATAGATATTAAATCCAATAGTTAAGCTAAGCTAGGTACGTTGCTGTTTTATTAATATGATTTGTTGATTTGTTACTATAAGATTATAAATATAAAAAGCACATTGTCAAAATGTATTTTTATTGTAAACGTATCTAACATTCAAGCTCTGATTTGACTATACTTTCTAAGTGCTGCCACTAGACCCATACCCTTGCTCAACTTACCCCACCTATGGGGTACGTTGGGCATACTTGACTATCTACATTAAAATAGATGTAGCTCCTAAATTCGACTTATTAAAAAGAAATTACTATGGACACTATTAATAAGGAATAAATTGCTAATCCATCAGTATGCATTATAAGCCATTAAGACTTATTTTTGAGGAGCTATAACCAATCAAGTGAAAAATTGCTCAACTAGCCCCGCCCTACCCTATTTTTTTTGTAACCTTATATGTATCCAAGGTTAAATTATATACAAGGTGTTACAAATTCGAAGGGCACCATTAGGATCTCGAAAAGTGTAGGAGATACGAGTTAGTCAAATGGGCGCCAAGTTGCGCATTTTTGTGCTTAACAATATGTCGTTTTAAAAATTTAATAATTTGCAGCTCTTTAAGGTTTGTCGTTTCGTCTTTGAGCCGCCAACATTACCTAACTTTTTTTTAATAGGCGGAATCTTTGAACGAACCTGCGGGCAAGGTCGTAAACGTGCTAAGTCACCAAAAAACCGAGTTCAAGTTTGTATATAAACACAGTTACCTAAGAATGCAGAACGAAGTTAAGGAGAAATGAAATTAGAAAAATATTAGATAAGAAGTAGTTTGTGGAAGTAAAGTCAAGTATAAAGTTAAAGTTTTAGTTAAGCCTTCATACGGGCTACCCCTAGTGGGGGGTATGCCCGTACTAAATTTAGTTAATCAAATGGTTCCTGTAGTCTTATAGTAGAGAAGAAGAAATAGTTTTGTCCACCGGTCTCATGGTCCCAAGAAGATAGTTCCATATGGTGGAGTTGCCCAAGTGACGTAAAGTGGCCCTATGTATTCAAAATATACGCCACAATATATTACACCGTACATCGTACATTTATGGGACGTTTTGAACGAAAAAATGGTCATTTCCTATTTTTTTATAAAAAATATGTTTTTATTCCAAACGATCTTGGAAATTTCCATCTAAAGGTAAGTAGGCATCCAGTTTTTTTAACTACTACTAATTATTATCTTTGTAAATTCAATTTTTATTTATTTATTTATTAATAATTCAACCAACAAGCTACTATAATTATTGTAATTTACATGACATACAGGTTCAGCTAAAGAACTTAACATATTGGCAATATGAAGAAAAGAAACAATCTAACATGAATACCCGCATGTAAACATTTCTTATTCCATAAGTTACTTACATCCTTTGTTGTTGCTTTACTGGCCGATATCTCAATACCTATTTGCTTAACCAAAATACTTATAACATAATAAAATAAAAGCATTTAATTTAATCAAACGTCTCTATTAACTTTATCGTAGCCTGTAATCAAAAAATGGATGCATACTTTCCTGCGAACGAACATTTCTGCAAACTTTGAGAAAAAATTGTTATTTGTAATGGAGTCGGGATATAGGAATCCCATGTAATTTTAATGGGGTCAATTATTGGCTCCCCTAATTATTTTAGAATAAAGAATCTATTAAAGTTTATTGAAGAGCATGCATATCTACGTACGTGGTAAAAACTTTAGATTTTTCAGTTAACCCGTTTGCTAGTTAGATGCTAATATATTTTTAAAAATTGTTACATTACTATCGCCTCATATTTATGAACAACAATAAAAAATACCAGTTAGCGTGACATAACGTTGTCATTTTGAAATTTAGTGCTTCGATAGTGAGGCGATAATAATGTAACAATTTTAAAAATATATTAGCATCTAACGAGCAAACGGGTTAACCGAAAAATCTAAAGTTTTTACCATGGACGTAGATTTGCATGCTCTTCAATAAACTTTAATAGAATTTTCTCTAAAATAATTTGGGGAGCCAATAATTGACCCCATTAAAAATTACATGGGATTTCCTATGTCCCGCCCGGCGATGCATCACCCTGTATACGGACACCCTAGGTTTAGTTAAAATCACACATTTAGTAATCTGTCACCACGACTTTTATCCTTTTAATACCATTTTAAAAAGTTTTAAGACAAACTTTTAATAAAATAGTGGTAATTCATTCTTTCGACTACTTTCAGAAAGTTGAAAATATTTTTCTAGACCTTGGCGCCAGTGGATACGGCATTGAGTGAATTACGAGGCGTCTCAGTGCCCTATTTGATAGAGAATAAAAAGGAGCACATTGAAATATTGGAGTATCCCATATTCGAAAGTGTTTTTGTACTGTGGGGATCTTCATGTTTTAAGGGGTTTTCTGATAACAGTCGTAAAAGGCTGGCAGTGTAATATTTACAAAAATCATTGTGGTATTTGCTAAATTTACGGAATAAAAAATGTTAACTTCATTTCTTACTCTGATGGTTACATTGGTATTACTTTTTCGTTTTCATTTTATATGTTTTACGTAAAAAGGAATATTTAAATTATACGGGGTGGTTCGGAAAAAGATGCATTGGGTGATTTTGAGAATTCAAATAAACCTGTGTCGTAAATTTCCTTATCAGATACAAAGCAGGGAAGTTAAAAAAATTAAAACTTTCAATCTATAGCGACTGTACTTAAACTTGTATCGAAAGATTAAGAGTGTATAGGACCACCAAAGTCTGCACTGGGACAGGCTTTCTGAAAATTTGCACAGGAAAAAGTAAATCAGGTGACGATGCGCTAAAAGACCAAAAGAACTACTAAGAGTACGTAGAAAACAGCTAAAGCTGTGTCCAGACTTGCAACAATTTGCCAAACATTAGTCTAAACTAGGGCTGGCAACCGAAACCGGTTTTTCGGTTAACCGCGGTTTCGGCCAAAACCGAAAACCGGTATTCCAAAACCGGTTTCGAATACCGGTTAACCAGTTTTAAAAAAGCGGTTTTCCAATACCGGTTTTTCGAATAATCGGTTTTCGAATACCGGTTTTTTAGATAATCGGACCAAAATCGAAAAGCGGTTCTTCGAATATCAATTAATAGGTTTTTGGTTGATTGCGGTTTATATAAAAACTACAACTTACTATAATAATACACTAAATTAAAATTTAAAAATCACCACTTTTCCTTTTCTGTTTTTTTATTAACCAATAAACCAAGAAACAACACCGAAAATAGAATACCAATTTTAAATAAAGAGGAAAAAATAAATTATGTATGGAATTTTTACATCACCTTTTAGAATCTTGCATTTTATTAACAGGGATGTTATATTTTTATTCTTATTTATATTTAACCAATTTCTTTTGAAGAATATTCTAGGATAAATAATGATTATCACTTAACACCACGGCTCCTGGGCAAATCCGTAACCCGGATAGTCTAGGGGCCAGGGCTGTTTCGTGGCTGATCAAAGTCCACGGAGTTTCAGAGTGTATTCCTATGAATTGTGACTCGGAAGTGACGGGAATTTATTATAAACAATTTATTTGTTTATAAGGCTCTAGCTCCTAAACTAAAAAAAATGGAAACATTTTCTTTAAATAATATTTGTTAAAAAAAATCTACATTATAACTTTTGATAAACATTAATCTGATTGTTAAAACCGAAGATATGGAAAAATTAGTGCAATAACATTGCAAAATTTGCAAAAACCAGCTTTGTTCCATCTAACTATAGACCAATTTCAATTCTCTCAGTTCTTTGTAAAGTAATGGAAAAATTAATTAATGCACAAATTCTTAAATACTTAGGAAAACACATAATTTTGCATGACAGGCAGTATGGATTTTGCCACAAAGATCTACAGCAGATCTTCTTTCCTTCGTATCACACTGCTGGAATAAATCTCTTGAGTTTCTAGGTGAGTCCCATATCGTTGTTCTTGATATATCCAAAGCTTTTGACCAGGTCTGGCATGCCGCACTTCTTAATAAACTTCCCTTCTATGATCTTTCAACTAAACTCTGTACTTGGCTTTCTAGTTATCTATCTGATTGTCGTATATCAGTTATTGTGGACGGCCATTCTTCAAGCTTTCACAAAGTAAATGCTGGAGTCCCTCAGGGCTCAGTTCTGGCACCAACATTGTTTCTTCTTCATATCAACGACCTTCCCTCGTCCACAACTAATTCCATTCATAGTTTTGCCGACGATAGTACCCTTCACTCCAGTTTTCAGGTTCCTAAACCCATCACTAAACCTGAATTGGAAAACAAACGCAGAGCGATGCAGATATCTCTTTCGCAGGATTTTAATTTAATATTGGATTGGGGCGCTAAAAATCTCGTCCATTTTAATGCATCCAAAACACAATCATGTTCCTTGTCGCGAAAAGAGTCATCAAATATTCATCCTCTACTTATGAGCGGCCAAGTTTTACAGAGCAAAGACACCTTCAATCTTGTGGGCGTCACATTTGAAAGTAACCTTAACTGGCATAAATACATTGTATCTATAGCCACGGCAGCTTCAGAAAAGCTTGGATTTCTTTTTCGAGCCAAAAGTATTTTTCCCCTTCTAATTTATACACTTTATATGTGTCCCAAATTCGACCTCCCTTGGAATATTGTTCTCATATCTGGGACATGGCATGCACAACCCTAAGCATTCTTGATTCTATTAAAAGAAGAGCTAGCTATTCGTCTCATTAATGATCCTTTACTTACAGAAAGGCTTTCCTCTCTTGCCCGTCGTGGGGGAGTTATCGCTTTTTATAGGTACTTCCATGGCTTCTGCTCTGAAGAATTGTCCAGTATAGTTCCTCCACTCACGGTTCCCAACAGAAAAACTCGTGGTTCCGTGCGTATACATCCCTATACTGTCCAACTGGACAGGCCCCAAACTTCACACTTTGTTCGTTCTTTTATCCCTAGAGTTTCTAGATTGTGGAACCTGTTGCCCGCGGAGGTCTTTCCTTCTCCCTCAAATCTTTAAGTATTTAAGTCCTGTGTCAACAAACTCCCTCTTACCTCGCTTAAGACACCCACGGTACGTTAGTATTTAGGCTTTTAGCCTTCGTGGTTTGTCCAAAGATAAAAAAAAAATGTAAGGCCATAAATTACAATATTTTCGACAAAACGATTTTAATTTTTACTCTTTTTCTCTTTTAGTTAAGAAGCTAGAGGCTCATAAACAATGAAATTGTTTCTAACAAATTCCCGTCACATCCCATACAAAAGCAAGTTTCAAATTTAAATTCAGCGAGTCAAAATTCATAGGAATACACTCTGAAACTCCGTTGACTTCGATCGGTCACGAAACAGTCCTGGCTCCTAGACTAGGAATAATTTAATTATAAAATGTATTATTATAAATATGTTTTTCTGTTTTATTCAATTTAATTTAATTGCAATGAAAAAAGAGGAGCAATTACATTTTGTGAATTTATAATAACACTATAGGAATGAAATGAAATTATTTTTGGTATTAAAATTTTATATTTTAAAAACATATTGAATCAAGAAATGTTAAATTAAATAAATTTAATATAAATTTTAATAATAAAAGGATTTATATGTATTTAACGAAATATAAAATTAAAAATATCAATATGAATTTAAAATTATTATCATTTATTTATAATTTATTATAATATATATTATATAATATATAATTATATATAATAATAAGTACGTATTATGTCCTAAAACTTTTGGCACAAAACTCATTGTCTTTAATTTTAACAAAAACAAAATAATATCAAGTTGCCTTTGAAAACAAAAGTTTATTTACTTTATTTACTGTCAGTTGAGATTTATTTATTTTGAAGTTTTCGCTTTAAGATGTCTTATAAATTAGAAATAAGAAAAAGTATCTACAAGTTAGTTGGGCGGATACCCAAAGCTGAAATCTGTCGAATATTCCAGAATGAAAACATTTCACGCAGAACCATTTATAGAACAATAGCGGA
This sequence comes from Listronotus bonariensis, assembly GCA_014170235.1. Taxonomy (NCBI): domain Eukaryota; kingdom Metazoa; phylum Arthropoda; class Insecta; order Coleoptera; family Curculionidae; genus Listronotus; species Listronotus bonariensis. The sequence goes on from JACEGR010007706.1 coordinate 27,351, forward strand.
GTGCGAGCAGGGAATACCATGTCTGAATCTCCCAAAAGTGGAAGACCACGTGCATTTACCGCACAGAGGTCAGAGAGATTGGTGAGAAGAGCAAAAAACCAGATTGGAATGTCAACGAGGAGACTAGCTAGGCAATACAGATCTTCTAAGAGTACGATATCGTTGGAATTGAGGAGGAATGGTTTTAAATATCGAAAGAGACGTAAGTGCCCCAAATACTCTCAAGCGCAGCATAAAAAAAAACCGAGAAATATTGTGTGCCAAAACTTTTAGGACATACATACGTTAATAAACAAGTAAAAAATTAATAAATAAATATTATACAAAGTGTTTTAAAAAAAAATGCAAAAAATTTTAGAAGGTAATTTCTTATTAAAAATAAAGTGTGTCGTATAAACATGGGATCAAAAGTACATCATTAGTAATATCTTGCGGTATACAGATGGTGGAAAAAAATAGGATTTTATTTGTTATATTAAAATCTAAAAGCCATATTATAATGAAATTATATGAAAATGTAACTTCTATAAAAAGTCAATTTTTTAATATTTTTTTAATGTCTTTTGAACTTCTAATAAGGGTTGAAAGCGAAGGTAGTCGCTATCATTCTTGTTGACTAAATTTAAAATTAAAGGTAAAGCAACAATTTATAAAGACTATATTTGAATAGCTAAGTTTATATATATAAAAAAAAATTATTTGAAAAATGTTTTTTATTAACTCTACCGATTTTAAAAATCCAAATAATAGGTATTATGTCGGAAAAATTTATATTTAAAGTTTGATTCTAAACAAAGCACCAGACTGCAAACCACCGACGATGGCGCAGCGTCAGAGCCATCTACATCACAAGCAACGCTACTTGTTACTCCCCAAGAGGAAAGCGAAATAAGTGTAACGTTCTGTCGCTGCAGTCGGCGGTTTGCAGTCTGCCGCGGGGCCCGAAATGGTACCTTACGAACTTGGAAATCTGCTGTCACTTACTAGGACGTTTGTAAGGCAAGGCGCAAATTGAGATGGTTGCAAAGCATGCGAGTAATATATTTGTGTCATTATACTGCAGTTTGAATAAATAAAAAAATGTTGCACCGTATCCCCCTACATTTCATCAGGAAAACGCACAGCTACGAGTTCTTTGCGGTAATGTGAGGCCCGAACCTAAACGCGTGCGACTCGACGCAGCACAGCACGTATTTCTGTTACTTAGAAAATTAAAGTATACATCAGACGTTGATTTTTGTTTCAGTGACATCCCAGCAAACACTATTTGCCGGCAATGTACATTTTTCATATTGGCATTGATGGTAAAGCATTGGCAATTGGTGGCAATATTATGCCAACATCTTATACGCATTAAAAAGTCAACCCTAAATAAATACTTAATTGCCAATAAATTTTACCGCGACATACCAATCCTGATTAAATAAAGAACGCGTTTTTGTTGCAGGCAAATAAATATTGGATTTTTGAAGGCAAATCTTCAACGCATATTCATACTTTTTAAACCATATTATTAACATTGGTATTTAACTAACATTAAAGCAATTTTTTTGATCTGTTTTATTTATAATAGCAACTAAACAACATTATTTTATGTTTTTTACATAATTTAAAGGAAATGGCCTTTTCATAACATTTTATTTTTAAAAATCATGCAAATAAAAATTAGGTCAAACAAAATGTTTATTATTTATTTTGGAGCGAATAAAAATAAAATGATGGTAAAATTAGCTACGTTAATTTCGACCAAAGGTGACCGTGTGCATTTGTTTTCTACGTGGTTTCCTAGCTTTTTAGTTTCTGACTGTTAGGAGCTGTAAACATTTTGTTTAAAACTTTATTACAAGTTTTAAAGACGTGTTAATAAAAAAATATTATATATATTTAATAGTTTTTTTGACATACCGATAAATGGCGTAATGGACAATAAACTACTACGTTTCTGCAATATCTTCGCTTTTTATCTCCTAAACCGTACCCATTAGACAAAATTAATTCGAGAGCGGTCTGCGGTACGTGATCTCACTTAGCTTTGAAAGAAATATCTTCGGCTAGTGTAAAAATCTGCATCTTCAAGTTGGACAGTGTTCCGAGAGATGGGACTTTGCATTGCAAGGAAATCGCATGCAGTAAGGAGTTTTTTCCTATTTTAATTTTCAAATAAAATATCGCATCATTTTAGCTTTTTTTTCGTCAATAAGACGTCAGCTTGCTGCTTGGGAGTATCTGTATTTGCCCACTTTCGCGTCTTTTTGATACCTTTTTGCCAATGCCTTGCCATTAAAGAGTGTTGGCAAAAATGTTATATGGGTCAGTACCTAAAGTTTTTCGCATTCCTTTTAAAACAACCTGTGTATACTTTTACTCTAAATAATGTATCTTTTTAAAATAAATGGTACGAAATTATCCATAATTGTTGAACTATTAAAATTGTTCTATTTTAGTTCTTTAATATTCCTAAAATAAAAATATAATAAAACACCTTAGACAATCTGATTATCAACTAAAACTAAACTTTTACCAGTTTTGTTTTATATTTTTTGCTTTTTAGCACCTAACCTCTTTTTCAAGACATTTCATAACACATTTTTTAAATTTGCAATCATAAAAACAATCACGTGACTAATATTGAAATGTTTTGTTTTAGGTTACTTAAATAAACAACTAATTTTGCTAAAAACGTTTTAACTTTGTAATAAAAAAAAAACGTATGTATCCATTGAAAAAAGCTCATATTTTTTAAACAACGGCTATTTTCTAGATACTTCTATGAATGAACAAAAACAATAATAATAATATAATTACTTACTGTATTATTAATTATCTTAAAGAAAAAGGTAACAGTTTTAGTTATGTAGTTATTTATATTACTTTATTTTATTTTTGTTTTCAGACGCTCAAAATGACATTAGCAAATACAATCTTCAAAATAAAAACGTTTTAATAATATAAAAAAAAATAGGGTTTATATTGTAATATTATTAAAGGATATGTGAAGTTAAATATTATTAGTACCACTGTTTTTTAAATTTTATGTATTCGATGAAGCGCGGGAAAACGCGATTTACCGAATCGGCTTTTCCAGCTATTTCGTGTTGCGAACTCAAAGATTAACAGCGAACTAACGCTTTTCCAGAGCTTGGAAAATAAATTGTAAAGCGTTGCACATGCGCGGGATCCTTTTTGAAGGGAAAATGTCTTTTTAACAGTTATTACTACATTTTGGTTAATTGTTATTTAAATGCGATTCTTCTTTTCCCGCTCTTGCCTTTCTCTGGCTTTACTGTTAATAGTTCCATTGTATTTTATTCATACGATTTAATTTCCTAAGAAGTTTTGTAAATGAATCCATTGTTAAAATTGTGCAAAGTGTATGTACAAGTTGCTTTTATGTTAATATTAAATTTAGTACTTCAATGTTTTGTAATAGTTTTTTTTATAAACTTTATATTTATAAAATGAATGGTACTTTAGATTTGTTATAAAAGCCCAAAAGCCGGTGTAAGTCGACACGACACCTATTTTTGTAACCCCATTCGTTTTAGGACAAATTAATTGTTTTTTTCGTCCGACCTGCGATTTTCGAGAAAAAAATATTTCCATGCATTGTCAATTAATTAGTAAGAAAAAAATTTTTTTTTAAACAACCACCCTGTATGTGAATTATGTTACCATTACATTATAAGATTTTTAAAGCTATAGAAGTCTAGCGGTACTTTGATATTATTATTTTTTTTTTTAATTTCATACACGTTCTACCGATATTTTTCTTAAAATTTTAGCGCCCTGTATCTCAAAAGTTAAGGGGTTTAAGATAAAGCTTTATTTAAACTTTCCTTCTTAAAATCAACACCCTTAAGAATCAGGGTCCACATTTAATTCATTCTGAAAGCGATGCCGTCAAGTACACAAAAAATGATAAAGTAAAGAAACCCTTTTGTGAACAATGATTTATTGCAGCAAAAAATATTCACCCCGACGAGTTTCTAGTTCTACGCCACGTGCCACCGGTTTTATGGCAGCACAGAGGCGAAATAAGAGGATGTCTTTTAAGTACGTGAAATAAATGTTTTTTGTCTTTTAACATTTGAAGACATTTGAAAATGAATAAATATGACCATTTCAAACGCAAGTTTTAGTCTCGTGGTTAAAAAGGCTTTTGATTTTTTGTTTTTTTTTTAATACAATAATAGTAACATTTTTTTAAACTTATAACTTCGAATTGGCACAAATTTAAATTTTCTTGTTCAATAAGTAACAAATTTTACCCCAAAACTAAGAAAAAATAATATATTCTTTTTATTTTACTCCACCCTACTGGTTGTATTAAGACAATATTGATTTCTGAGCACCAAGATTATTTAAAAAATATATTAATTCAAAATAATTATCCTCTTAATTTTATAAATAATTGGTTCCTTGAATTTGAAACTCCAGTTATAAGACAAAAGGAAAATAGACCTATTTATTTTTACCATACATTCCCGGACTATCAAATAAAATTCAACGAATAGGACATAAATTTAATATTTGCACAATTTTTAAAACACAAAACACTATCAGATCTCAATTAACAAAAACAAAACCATAAACTTAAATGAAATTACAAAAAATGTCATTTATAAAATACCTTACGAATGCAATAAGTTTTATATAGGTGAAACTTGTAGACCATTAGCCAAACGCATAAAAGAACACAGATCATACATTAAAAACACAGAATTTCATAAATCAAAAATCTGCCAACACGCATTTGATAACAATCATAGAATAAACTGGGATGCTTCGAGCATTTTAGCAAAGGAAACTAAAAAACGCAAAATCAAAGAAAGTGCGAATATATTATTAAATAAAGATAATTGTGTAGCATCAATTTCAGTTAATTTAAATACCACTTGGTTGCCTTTGCTTATTACTGAAGTATCTTCAGGAAGACTAAAAGTTAACTAACTATTCACCTTTTTTGTAAAATAAATAATAAATACACCAGCAACCAGTTATCTATGTCACTATAACCAAACAAACGTATTTTGACATTTAATGTCAAAGATTTCAGAATATCCTAAAAAAGATAAAAATTTTAAATTTCAAAACATTAATAATAGTTAATTTTTATTTTTATTATTTGTATTCAATCTATCTTGACAACGGTGGCAAATTTGCCACCGTGGCGTGTACCCAAATAAATACCATCCATTAAGTGAATCCGCCAAACTACAGAACACATCTTCAATTAAGATCGTAGCCACCTTAGGCGCCACTTTTTCTTTTGCCCGCCCTGCTTTTATCTTGTGCAACCACTGGCAATCCATCCAGATCAGCGCTTTTTCCTCCAACAACATTGGTGATCCATCGCATGATCTTCACTTTGTGCGCAGCGGATCTAAATAATGTCATGGTGCTGACTCCATAGCATTGGGGAAGGTTCTTAAGCCAGGATGTTCTATCGTTCTTCCCCGTCCCCCAACCATGCTTTCCTATAATTTCTCCATGAATAATAATATTTGAAAGTCCTATCACGTCTGCAAAGTAGTCTAATTTTTTATTCTTTATGGGTAAGAGACTTAGTCCTCACATAACTGCTGTTAATCATGAGGATTTATGCATCTAAAATAAAAAGTGTTTTTCACGTAATATATCTATTCTATAAACTGTGGATAAAGCCACCCAATGTGAATTTGTTTTTCTTTGTTAAGTCCGGAGAAAAATCATGTTTTTTTTTAAGTTTTTTCGTACCCTGTAGACAAAATTAACAGTTTTTTGTATTTTGTATTTATTTGTAAATTATATTTTTCTATAAGCAAAAATTTTTATGAGGAATGACATCCGTGGACAATCTGTAGAGTCAGTGCCGTATTATCCATTAGGCTGACTAGGCTACAGCCTAGGGCGCCATGAAAATATAGGCACCAGACAGGGGAGTTTTTAAAGAAAAGTTTATTAGGTTGGGTGGGGATTAGAATTAATTTTTCTGTGAATAATATAAGGTGCTTTGAAATAAATAATGAAATAGGTGCGAAAAGGAGGGAATGACCTATTCTTTTTATTTTTTGGTCATTAAATTTTATTTCTGGTGGTGAAGTAAGACGCCTGGCACTAAACATAGGTGCCACGGAGGTAATTACTTTTTTTGCTTTTCAAACATTTTTTCGTGTAAAATAGGCGCTCCGGGAATTCTAGCCTAGGGCTCCTCATACTGTTAATACGTTAGAGTTAGCCCTATAGGTTTGAATTTTTTAATATCCTGAGAATATTTAAAATTTGACATTGGCTATTAAAAATAAACCTTTCAATTTGATTTAAATTTTAGTTAAGTAGTTTTTAGTTTAATAGAAGCTGGTAAAATACGTTAACCTTTAGGTAATATTACTAGATTGTTAACTTGTATTTTATGTAAAAGGTGCATAAATTGATACTCTCTTTTATGACTGAGAGGTTTGTCAGTACAGGCCATCAAGCGAGTGCGGCAATCCAATAGGTAAAAAAATACAGTGTCTGCATGTGTTGCATACTATTTTTTTCTACGTCCTTAGGAATTTTATAATTTTAATTTAGTAGCCATCCGAATTTATTGTAGGTAATATTTTTAAAACAAATCCTTCTTTAACACTATATGTAGTGTGCTAAAATGAGCTATTTTATTTTCATAATAACAATTAATAAACAGATTCTCTTTAATGGTAAAATTGCAAGTTAAGCCAGGAGGACCCCCTGTAATGAAAAAGATTTAAAGAAAGGTACTATAGTAGGGAAAGAAAACTGACAGTTTCTTTTGCTCATTTGCTTCTTTAAATTATTGCGGGAAAAAGAATAATGAAAAAGGGTTTTAAGGCATAAGAACCCTTTAATTTGGGGGTTCAAAATTTCATGGCTCCAAACAAAAATTTTTGAGCCCTTCATGGCCACCCCTTTATCAAAAAGCTAGCGTCGCCACTAAAGATAGCACCTTCGGACACTAATACCTCTAAATTGAATCTAGACTCCCCATATACTAAAGTATTTAATTAAACTTTATCAAAGTCCCTTAAACGTAAAAGGAAATGTAAAATGCAATCTAAATTTAAGTCGCACGTGGGTACTCCGTCTTATCACTTAGGCACGTTCTACCGGGCCATACGTCATCCCCTGAAGACAGGAGCACGAGCGATATGTGACATCCCCGTTCTGGCTAACGAACCCGAATAATAAAAACGGCGAGAAAAAATGCCGACTTCCCATCCTAAAAATAGATATATTTGAACGAGGAGTTAAATATATCTGGTGCTAAGAGACAGTGGTGTCGATTTGGGGAAAGCGGATTGTATGCTGGTTATTTAAATATTTTATATTACATAGAAGGAGTGGGGGTGGCCAAGATAGGAAACTTTAACCATTATTCGCTGTAAAAGATTCCAAAATAATTTTAATTCACGATTTTGTTATTTACGTCACTGTTTTCGTCGCCAAAATAAATGCTTGTAAAAGTATTTACACGAAGTTATTCTATTTTATATAAAAAAATTAGAATATATTGGAGAAACCAAGGCCGTGAAAGCTCCCGTTCTATGTTTTTACACCAATTTTTATAAAGGAAAAAGATGCACAGTGATGTTCTTATGAAATGTTTAGCCTTACTAACCTTAGCTACTTACCTTATTTTAAATAAATTAAAAGTAAAAAAAAACTATTTTAGGAGCAAGCTTTTATTTAAATACTCTTTTTTTTTAACCATTACTATAAAAATAACACGTCAATACACAATTTATCTGATATAAAAGCTTATCGCAAGATTAAAGTACTAGTACAAGTTTATTTTTAAAATAGCTTTTTACTCTTGATTTATTTTTTAATTTAGGTCTCGCTGAACAGGAACAGGTAGACGGCAACTACACTGTAATTATGTCTATTATGTTTATTAAAAAACTCTTTTCTTTAAAAAAGAAACTAAAAAGCTAGAAAACCACGTAGAAAACAATTGCACAAAGCGGTCAAACAAAAGCAATTTTTCCTCATCTGTCAAAATCGTCAAATCTTGTACTTCGGCTAAGCGGGAAATTTGAATTTGTCACCTTCGGTCGAAATTAACCTAGCTAATTTTACCATAATTTTATTTTTATTCTCTTAAAAATACATAATGAACATTTTGTTTGAACTAATTTTTATTTGCATGATTTGTAACAATAAAATGGTATGAAAAGGACATTTCCTTTAAATTATGTAAAAAACATAAAATAATGTTGTTTAGCTGCCATTATAAATAAAACAAATCAAAAAAATAGCTTTAATGTTAGTTAAATACCAATGTTAATAATATGGTTTGAAAAGTATAAATATGCGTTGAAGGTTTTTCTTCAAAATCCAATATTTATTTGCCTGGAACAAAAAGGCATGCTTTATTTAATCAGGATTGGTATGCAGCCATTTTTGTATGCTTGCCGGCAATTCGCCTGCATGTAAAATTTATTGGCAATTGAGTGTTTATTTAGAGTTTTTAATGCGTATTAGATGTTGGCATAATATTGCCACCAATTGCCAATGCTTTACCATCAATGCCAATATGGAAAATGTATATTGTCGGCAAATAGTGTTTGCTGGGCTCTGTATAATTAAATTTCTAAACTAAAATAAATAATTCCAATTTTCTAAAACTTTATAAAATAGGAAAAAATAGAATAAAAAAACATCCCTCGCAACGGTTTTAACTGATCGACGCCACTGGCATTCAAATACAGCGACAGTTTAGTGTACGGCAAAGCCAAAAGCGAGACGGGGTTGTTCGGTGCAGTACCTCCCGCGAACACTACGGCACGCGAACAATCAAAAACAAACAATTTCAATTTTGTTTAAAAAATAACTTTTGCCGGCTTAAAAAATAATGAATTAAACTAATAAATTTTAGTTTTTTTAAAAATGTCTCTTCATTGGTGTAGTGCTATATAGTGTGTAAAGTGAAAAATTTCCTACTAGTACTTAGCAGGTAATACTAGAAAAACCTTATTCGGGATACATTTGTAGGTAAGTAAATATATATAATATTTATAAAAAAACTATGATAATATAATTTACAATGAAAGAAGAGGTAATAAAATAAAATTTGTTTGTAGAAAAAGTCATTTAAATGCGGTTAAAATCTTTATGGTGCAAGAAAAAATACAAAGGCACTATTTTCTTGCAACAACCCTGTAATTATAGTAATTTTTAATAAACCAATTATTTAAAAAGATAAAAAACTATATTATTATAAACTTAAACCAAGAGCATCGCGTGTCGGTTAAAGAATATTTAAATAACAATTCAAAAACAAAAATTTATTTCGGTTTTTTTTGTTTCTTAAAATTTTATAAAATTATAAAATTATCTCTTTTAATCTTTTACAAGTTTGTAGACGTATTGCTGCAAGAAATCTTTAAACTATAAACCCACCTTAAGACCTTAGATACCTACTACAGGGTGTCCGGAAATTATGCGCCAGGTTTTCTGTGGGTGATTCTGGACGTAAAATTTATGCAACAAACCTTTATACAATGTTTTCGCTGGCTCACTCTATCACCCCTATTATTTTTTACCTCACCTTTTCGGACACCCTGTACATGTACATTGTTTTAAGAATTTAGTTGCTTTCCCTTATTTATGGTTTACCCGAAAAAGATTCTTTTTTGGTTTTAAACCCGGTATATTTTTAGTTTTTAAATAGAAAATCACATTACGAAAACAATGACACTTAGATTTGCCACTTTTTGAGATTAAACCTTAAAATGGTATTTTTATTTAAATTAGTAAAAATATACAGGGTGTAATATATCTTCGTACCACAAATAATTTTAATATTTTAACCCCAATAAAAGATGTTAAGGGTAAATAACTGGCTACGGATTTTGGTATTGGGGGTTAATTTTCTCGAAAACTGCTAAACCAATTTTTAAAACCTAAACACCAAGAACATTTCAAAGGGAATTGGAAACCCCCTTAAGATAAAGGAACATTTTGATGTTTGTGTTGGTAATAAGGGGTAGAGATAACCCCAAACAAGCAAATTTTAATACAAGAATGTATTCACTTAAAAATTAAAACTGTCATGTGTACAGATAACGGAATTATACATTGAAATGCCCTGTATATATAATCCTATATTAAATAAGAGTTAGCATCTACATTTGTTTTAAAAATATATCTTTTTAGCTATAAATACATGAGTCAAATAAAAATACAGACAACAATGTCGAAGCATCTAAAAATAGTTAAAAGCCCGTATTTTTAGATAAAAAAATAAATTTTAATTAAAAAAAATCATACAGGGTGTACAAAAAATTAATGCAACAAACTTAATAGCTGTTTTTACAGTTTGAAAGTAGAGTTGTTATGAAAAGAACGGAACAGTTCCTAAGAACTTGTTCAGAGGTAGCCTGTTCAGTGAACCGTTCTTTAAAGAGAACTGAACAGCCTGTTTTTTCAAACCCAATGGGTGAGGAATGGATGCGCGTTTTTTGTTTTTGTGTTCTCTGTTCTTACTGGTTCTGTGATCTGCGTTCGGTCAAATGGACCATATTGGCCATTCCCGTTCATTTGGATCGAAGTAACTCAAACCAGGCTTTAGGCTTGAACTGTTCGCGCTAACGTTCGCGGCGGATGTGGTTTATGTATGGCTTATGGTGGTGTTTTTTAAATGCATGTTAGGAATAGTTTGGGTCGATAAGGGTGAACGGGTGAACCACGAAGAGAATGGATTAATGCCTAATATGTTCAGTGTCCACCTCATTGTCAAGAACTTGTTAAAAAGAACAGATGAACAACTGAACAGGTTTACAGGTTTACAGGTGCCTGTTCTTGGGTAGGAACGGAACTGTTCTAACCTGTTCAGTGTTCTTTCCTGTTCTTTAATATCTCTATTTGAAAGTTTTCTTTCATGCAAGTGTTTCGATCTGCTAACGCGCAATTTTCTCTTTTTAAAATTTGCTGTAATGTGCGAGTGCGCAGATCGAAAAATTGCAGCAAGAAAAAATTGCATGCAAGAAAATTTTCAGACTGTAAAAACAGCTTAATGCAATTTATTCAAAAAATCAAAATTAAAGAAAAATACAGGATGTTAAAGAATTTTTTTGGTAGTTTTTCTAATAACTTTTTTTAGTGTATTGATTTGAGCCAAATTTTGCATACATATTACTAGTAATTCTTTGTATTCGCCCTATTATTTTTATGCCAGTAGTTAATGCTAAAAGGCCTAAACTGTCCTTCACTTGACTTAGAACTTTATTGTTTCAATCCGTTCATTAATTTGGATATAAAATAAAAAAACACCAAAATATCTTTTAAAAAGATCGTCTTGTTACATTAACTTAAAATGAACGGTTTTCGAGACACAACGAGTTTAAACATTTAAGTACGTCTAAATAAAAATTCTGATTTTCAAAATTAACAATGCAAGCCTTGAAACAAATACTTTGGTTTTAGAACAGTTTAAAAATGTAAAATCGGTGCTCTTTGATAAGAAAAAAATCACACAAAAAACTTTAAAGCAAATAAATCGGCATGCTTGTCTTCGCGGCCGCCTTTGCTATATTTCTTTTATGGTATGCCGGTTAATGCAGCTGGTCATCGCACTATGGGGTAGAAATTAATTTTTTGGTCAAAATTTTGAAACTTACCAATCTAACTTAAAATGAGGTGCTTGATAGAGAAAAGCCAAATAATATTTTGTTTAAATAACACCGTATTTGTACTAAAAGCCGAGGCGTTTGTGGTGCGCCACCCTGTATATTTGGTGAAGGTCCCTTATCCCAGTTTTTAGATATATTTATTTAAAATTATCTACGCTAGTGTTTTAATTATATTTTTAGAATTTAATATACACTAACTTTTCTTTTTATTATTATTATTATTTAATAACATAGGGTTTATTTACGCTGGAAAAATAAAACTTTATTACCACAAACATTTTATTATCCTGTCACCAAAAGACTAACGAGGTAAATATAAAACTGGGAAAATGATTTATTCTGGCCTTACGTTTGTATAAAGAAGGGGGATAAATTTGTGGCGTTTTAACCTTTGCCACAAATTTATTTCTATTTACACCGCATATAAGATTTTCGTTTTATTGCAAAATTTAAAGTAGCTGAAAAGATTTTCCACGACCGTTACAAAAAGGCTGTTTTTAACACGCTTTTATTAACTTGGGTTGTAACTATCCATCTATCTATCTATGTAACGGAATCTTTGAGCCTAATTTTTACCAACTTCCAGCTATTCGATTTCTTTGAAACTTTGCACACGTATCAAGGACCCATGACAATGCAATAATCTGCAAACAGTATCCCGTTATCCTGGTTAGGATCGCCAGGATAAAAATAATCCTTTATATTATAAAAACAACACCTGTGTTGCCATCTTTTGTCAACATCCCAAACTTTTCTCAGGAACTTTAAAGAAAACACGCTTTTATTAGCTACTCTTGACAAAATGGCGAAGGAGTTTTTAGTGAATAAACTGGAGCATTTTTACATACATACATACATACATGCATATCGAACTAAAAAATGAAAAATAAATAATAGTTTAAAAAACTAAAAAACACGCTTTTATATGCAACCGAACTAAAAATTAGAAAATAATTTTTCATTAAAAAAAGATTGTCACTTCAGAGTAAAAAGCGTGGGGTGCATTTTACTATTTTTTCATAACTTTTCCCTCATAGATATTGGCAAATATAATAATTATAACATTTAATATTTTAAGCATGTTTTTTTAGTTTTTTTAAACTATTATTTATTTCAATTGTTAACATGAGGATAAAGTACTCCATTTTAGTATACTATACAGGGTGTCCAAGAATATGTGGGCAATCTCTCGGATTCATATAGAACATATAAAAATATTGTGACAAATTCATATAAAATATTTTCCTTTAGTCCCGCTTTACAGAAATATGTGCCCTTAGAGGACGCTACTGAAAATCGGTTTTTCTTCAATAACTTTTATATTACTTAGTATAATGAAATAATTTTTTAATATGATAAATACCAGTTAGGATTCATTAAAATGGCATCCCTGCAAAACTCTTGTCCTGTGGCGGACTAACACTTACACATTAGTATTAATTATTTTTTTACCCTATATAAAAAAATAAAATTATCATTTTTAAATAGCATGAACCATTAAAACAAAAAAAGGCACTTAAATCCAATATCAATAAGATAAAGCGATTTCAAGAGAAACATTTCGATTAAATCGAGTTGTTTTTAATTCTTTTTGTCGGTTCGACAAAGACTCCCTCTTATTTTATGCATTTCCTTTAATTATTAACGAAGATATTTCACAATTCTGCAATATTATTTTTAGTTTCGTAAAAATAAAAAAATATATTTTTTAATAGGCATTTTCAGTACCATTTGCAACAGAATAACCTAGTGTTTAGATGTCCCTACTAAACAAAAACTTGTATTTGTCGAAAACGTTTTAATTTATCGACATCTACAGGAGTACCTTTTTTAACACGCTTTTATTAGCTTGGGTTGTAACTATCTATCTATGTAACGGAATCTTTGAGCCTAATTTTTACCAACTTCCAGCGATTCAATTTCTTTGAAACTTTGCACACGTATCAAGGACCGATGACAATGCAATAATTTAAAAACAGTATCCCGTTATCCTGATTAGAACCGCCAGGATAAATAAATTCCTTTACAGATCCTAATACTACTCTTGACAAAATGGCGAAGGAATTTTTTAGTGAATAAACTGGAGCATTTATTTTTAAAAACTAATTGATATATCGAACTAAAAATTAAAAATAAATAATAGTTTAAAAAACTAAAAAACACGCTTTTATATGCAACCGACCTAAAAATTAGAAAATAATTTTTCATAACAAAGAGTTTGTCACTTCAGAGTAAAAAGCGTGAGGTGCATTTTACTATTTTTTCATAAATTTTCCCTCATAGATATTTGCAAATAGAATAATTATAACATTTAATATATTAAGCACCCCACGCTTTTTACTCTGAAGTGACAAACTCTTTGTAATGAAAAATTATTTTCCAATTTTTAGTTCGGTTGCATATAAAAGCGTGTTTTTTTAGTTTTTTTTAAACTATTATTTATTTTTAACTAAGGATTTAGGCTACCCAAAAATACTTATTTCATTTCTTTATTATACAGAGTGTAAAAATAATTAACACTAATGTAAGGGTAAGTCCGCCTCTGGCGAACTAATGAAGGCAAATATTTTACAAGGATACCATTTAAAAGAATCCTTACTTGTATTTATCATATTAAAAAATATTTTAGTATAGTAAATTTAATGATTTTAAAAATATTTTTTATTTTGGAAAAAGCAGTAGCGTACCATCTTTTTCTTGAAAAATAGTCCATACAAATATGGTACAGCCGTCACTGCTAATTTTTTTATAATTTTGTTACATAAAAAATACGTCCTTTACTGTTGTTAAGCAATGTCCCGAATACCAATTAAATATCTAGAGCGGTTTAAAAACTATGATAAAAAGAAACATTTTTTTCTTAGAATTTTTACAGCTTGTATATACATACTACATGGGCATCTACCACAGCTCTCACAAAATTTTTAGAGGGGTGTAGAATCGACCACTTTCCTGATTGGTTAGGTGCCAACTTTCGCTATCTGGTGGTTAGGTAGGTACTAAAATTTTAGGATACGCTGAAATCTCACTTGTGAGCTTCTATGAATTTGTATTCTGTGCTATTAGCAAAATCACTCTTTCCGCGGTCTTCGAGTAGTGCGGTTCACGGTTCCGTAGAAGTCTACGTAGACTTCCCGGGTAGGCGGCTGAAGGCATCGTACGAGCGTTGCTGTACCCTTGGAGATCGAGAAAAGATTCACGCTAAATTGGGGCTTCTTTCTTCTGGGGCTAAGCGCTGTGAGTGAAGATTCCTAAAGCCTGAGGTTTTTACGTTTTGGTGTTGAACACATGGTGTCTTTGTATGGTCGAGGAGGTGCGCATGCCTTGCGGAAAAGGGCAGTGGTGAAAGTGACGTGTTGTTGTTTGTTAGAAGTATTTCTTATTCATATGCTAGGAAAGTCTGGGAGTTTCGAGCTCGATTATCCAGATTTTTCACGTACAAAGCCGGGAAAGCTTATAAGCAATAGCTTATATGACCGGAACGGGAAAACTGGCGAGTTGACTTAGTATCAGAGCCATAAAACAAAGAGATAGATAGATAGATATTAGCAAAACGGGTGTATCTTTCTCATTAAACACCACCTTTTTTAATTATCCCAATGCTTTATATCAAAGATACTACCTATCTTGTGACTCTTTATGAACAAAACCACAAACCCACAGTTATACTAAAACAAGGAATAAAACGGAAAAGACAATACGAGAGTCGTCTGTCGCCCCTTTAGTGAAATTTAATGCTTGTGGCGAGGATGCACGTGTAAAGGAAATTCCTTTGTGTAAAACGGTTTGATTATACGAATAAAACCCAATACAGTGTGTATACAGTGGAAAAAGTTGTGTTTTTTAAAGCTTATTTACAAGCCGTTTAAAAACTTGAAAATTTTTCATGCCTACTGAGATATTTGGCAAAAACGAAAATTTGACTACTTATATCGATCTTATTTTTTTCTGACTTTATTTGAAGAGATATAAAAACTAATAACACTTTTTTTTTTGGCACTTTTAAGCTACTACCTGATGCTATTTTTAGATTTTATACCTGACGTTTCGTTTTCAAGAAACCATCATCAACTTTATTTTTTTATATGGCTCGAAAAAAAGAACACCCTGTATCTAATCTCATTTTTTATTACAAATTCAACGATGTATCACATGTCATATTTTAATTTTTAGTTAATGAAAAATTGTATTTTTTCTATTTTTTTAAAGTTACTTTTAAGTAGGCCTTGCAAACAAATGCTTGACGTTAATACCTGTTACCGTATCTGTAACATAATTTATTATCATTATAAAATAGTATTTGTCATTATTACCCTGTTTGTCAAGTTGTTTTTAGAGCAATTGTTCTTATTGTTACTGTTGTCTTTATACGCAATACGCATTACTAAGCTCAACAAAATCCGCGTGTTAAGAAAATATCGATACATCCAGAACGTTTTGGGTTTAATATGTGGTGTGGAACTTTAGGATCTAAAATACCAGGTTCATGTATTTACCATAATTCATTAACTGCAAAAATGATACCTTCATTTATTTTTGCAGCACAAAATGTAGCATGTTAACATGTCAAACTTAGCTTCATGGCTATAATGGCCATCCTGCATATTCGACCGTAATAATACAATAAGGTATTAGCTATTCACCAATAAACAATAATAGAGACAACAGTAACAATAAGAACAATTGCTCTAAAAACAACAACTCGACAAGCAGGGTAATAGGGACAAATACTATTTTATAATGATATTAAATTATGTAACAGATACGGTAACAGGTATTAACTTTCAAGCATTTGTTTGTAAGGCCTACTTAAAAATAACTTTAAAAAAATAGAAAATATGCAATTTTTCTTTTAACTAAAAATTTAAAGATGACATGTGATACATCCTTGAATTTGTAATAAAAAATGGAATCAGATACAAGGGGTACTTTTTTTTCGAGCCATATAAAAAAATAAAGTTGATGATGGTTTCTTGAAAACGAAACGTCGGGTATAAAATCTAAAAATACCATCATGTAATAGCTAAAAAGTGACGATGAAAAAGTGTAATTAGTTTTTTAATATCTCTTCAAAGAAAAATAAAATCGATATAGTCAAATTTTCGTTTTTGTCAAATATCTCAGTAGGCCATGAAAATTTTTCAAGTTTCTAAACGGCATGTAAATGACCTTTAAAAAACACAACTTTTTCCTAATTTAACCTACAATAGGTACTCAGACTCCCATGCTTAGGATCCTTATCTTGAACACACTGTTTTTAATGATTTTTTTTGTTCTTATTTTATATTTTTTAGTATAAACCTTGATCTACGAAGACAATTATTATTTGGCTTGAACTCAAAAAATATGACTTTTTGTTTTGTGGATTATCTCAAAATTAAAATCGCCGAAACACGCCAAGATATTTATTGAGGGGGAACGTTTTTTACAAAATTGTACGGCGCCCCTTTAACCCCTTAACCACCAGGGCCACCACCCCAATATTCTTAAATGAGAAGGCAGGTCGAGTGATACATCATTTTAAAGCTCCTGACGAGTACTTTATAACCCTAGAATATGAAGTCAATATCTTCACCTATTACAAAATGGCGGTACTTTAAAAATTACCTAAATACCTGATTTGGATGGTCATATTTCCGAGACTAATAAAGTTAGATGTACTTAATGTGGTATTTTCTTAAAGCTCATTTAAAGATCTTTTATTGGTAAAATAATATACAGGGTTCTTAAATAAAAAAATATGTACTTTTTCTTCTACCCTGTATATTACTACCAGTATCACCATTAAAAAGACCTTTAAAAGAGCTTTAAGAAAACACCACATTAGGTACATCTAACTTTATTAGTTTCTGAAATATGACCATCCAAATGAGGTATTTAGGTAATTTTTAAAGTACCGCCATTTTGTAATAGGTGACGATATTGACTTCATATTCTAGGGTTATAAAGTACTCGTCAGGAGCTTTAAAATGATGTATCACTCGACCCGTCTTCTCATTTAAGAATTTTGGGGCGGTGGCCCTGGTGGTTAAGGGGTTAAAGGGGCGCCGTCCAATTTTTTGTAAAACACGTTCCCCCTCAATAAATATCTTGACGTATTTCGGCGATTTTTTCAAATCTGTCTCGTTTCGAAAATAACTTGAGTGGAAAGTTTTTAAATGCACACCCTGTATAAAAAGAGCTCTTAAAAGAAAAAAATGTAGGTACATTATTTAAACTTTTACAAGAAAGTTTATGAAAATTAAGATCTATAAAAAATAAGTTATTTAATAATTAAATAACTTACAAAAAATAAAGTTAACAAGTTAGTGTCAAAGAAAGTGTATTTAGATTACACTATAATTTATTAGGAATTAAAAAATTAATATCTTATCTTATAGTATATAAAATTCTCGTGTCACAATGTTCGTTCCCGTACTCCTCCGAAATGGCTTGACCGATTCTCATGAAATTTTGTGAGCATATTGAGTAGGTCTGAGAATCGGCCAACATCTATTTTTCATACCCCTTAGTGATAAGGGTTGTCCACCCTTAACATTTTTTTTAATTTTTAGGCTAGAAATTACTTAAAAATTATTTATATGGCAAAACAACGTTTGCGGGGTAAGCCAGTTTAATATAATTTTATTCCTCGTAAAAATCTCTATCCATTAATATAAAAATACAG